>JAECMU010081200.1:0-12856 GCA_016106625.1 Dracogyra subfuscus
ATTAGATCTTGATACTAATTGGGAGCAGTGAGGACGGTGATACAATGATTTCATCAGACTCCTATGTTTCAAGTGACGATGGGGTTCAACAGGCAATACGTGGTAGGTCTCGATTTCGTGGTCTTTGCACTCGAGGACCTTGTGGTCGTGGAACTCCTGGAAGAGGTGATGGCCGTGGTGGGCATGGTGCGGTCACACCAGCTAGAGGTCGAAGTGTACGATATAGTGGTCAAGGTAGAGCTGCAATTTTGTTTGATAGACAAGCAGTGTCCAGCCCAGCACCAGGTACTGGACAGAATGGAGCAGATGGACGTGAAAAGTGTGCTGTCCCAAACGTTTCCAACTACTTTTGCGTTTCTGGCATTTTGCAGACAATGATCAACATAATGATGATCACTTGTTCAAGATAGGCACTGTTCTGGATCATTTCAACGATGTCATGCTGGCTATTTACTATCCAGGAAAGGATCTCTCTATTGATGAGTCCATGGTACTTTGGCATGGAAGATTGCTGGTTCACCAGTATATCAAGAATAAACGTCATAAATATGGAATCAAACTCTATGAACTGTGCGAACCTCGAGGCACTGTTCTGAAGATTCGGGTATACAGTGGCGTCCACCTAACTGATGATGACGGCTATGGCCAAGCTGCTGCAACTGTTCTAGACCTCTTGGACGGCTACCTAGACAAAGGTCATGTGGTGTACACAGATAATTATTACAACTCTGTGAGTCTGGTGAAGAAGATGCAGGGCATAAAATTTGGCACGAATGATTTTGTCGTTCGTCTGTCGGTTATGCAAAACCAATATCGGCACGAACGACGCATCGTTCGTGCAGAAACTGTAATTGTTCGTCAAAATATACAAAAAGACTATTTAGGCTAATATCACTATTTTGGGATGAAAAACAAAAATAAAAGAAAGGGCCTAGCATTACAGGTGTCAGAAAGATACATTGTAATAATGTATTTGTTTGAAATAGACATCGCGGTCAATTACAAAGTCGGCACTGTCTTTTGAAGTCTCTAAAACATTAGTAACATTGTTGCACATTCCCTTTGATCATTTCGCTACGTGCGGAAAATCATACGCGTTTTAGAAATTAAAGCGGTTTATGGGTATTTAATAAACGCAACATCATCGTAGCTGGACATTTACTGATTGAGTTGTAAAATGTCAGGACCTAACGTGAAAAAACGCAAAAAGGATACAGTTAGTGAAAAACCTTTCCAAAAGTGGTGGTTTTCTGATGATTTTGCCATAACTACAAACGATAATGGCGACGGTTATGGCACGGATAATTTTGTAGCTATACGGAGTTAAGCTAAATTAAGAGAAATGAAGGGATCAGCTATGGACAACGTTAAAAACTTTGTTGATGGGGTGTCGTTTGTCCATAAAGGTAACCTTGGATGTCAATGAGAGGTAGGCCCTTAACGACTTGTGTTCTATTTACTGATCTTGAATGAAAAGTGCACCAATTGCCCTACTGCTGTCAGTTCTCGATGGAATAAATACTGCAGCTGCAGTCTATCGTTTCTCTCTATTAAGCGAAGTAATTTAATTTGTGTCGTGACCCCGTGACATTACCCATAAAGCACTTGCTAAGCTGAAACTTGTGGGTTATATTATGACCTAGATTCCTGTTATAGGAATTACTAGTAATTGCCTCTGGGACATTTCGAAATCACAGTGAAATGCATAATATTTCAATTTTGGTCTATGCATTTTTATTTCGGCCTTCTTTTCGACACCTTTGTAGTCATGTAGAAATAATTATGCATTGCAACGAAAACAAACACAACCCTTGTTAAATCATTTTATTAGAATATGACAAATGACATGCACAGCCAAGAAAATAGTATGTTTAATAAGGGACTTTAAAATTCCGAAGTGGAAATTAGAACATAATAAAACGTGAGCTGCAGCATCGATTGGATAGATGGAGAATTTGATGAACTTCGGTTCTTTCCGTTCATACTGGGAAGCTTATTTTTTTTTTTTTGTATTTTGTTTAACGACGCATTCAACACGGTATAATCACGGTTATATCGGCGTCGGACATATGGTTATGTCAAGACAAACCCCAGTGGATAGCTGACGGGGATCGATCCTAGACCGACCGTGCATCAGGCGGGCACTGTACCACTGGGCTATGCTGCCCGCTACCCTGTAAAAGAAATGATGATGTGTGCTGAAATATAAACGGCAGCCTTCTAGTTAGTCCCTGCATACCAGAAATAATTATATTTTAGTATTTTCGTTTGATTACCGTTGCACTTTAATATTTTCAGTTGTATATGAACAACTGGAGAAAATCGTTCGTGTGAACACTAAAACCACACGAACGACAGATCGTTCGTCTGAAAAAGTCAAATTTTATGCCCTGAGATGACAAACCGATCAACATATCTTTGTGGAACTCTGCGATTCGACAGAAAAGAAAATCCAAAAGATTTGGTCAAACAGAAGATGAAGAAGGGGGAACATGTTTGGAAGCGGTCTGAATCGGTGGTAGTTTGCAAATGGAAAGACAAGCGCGACGTTCTTACAATCAGCAACATGCATTGGATTGACATGGTTGATGTTAGAAATCGGAATGACAAGCTATCAAGAAAGCCGAACACAGTCCGAGAATGACATGGCTGGAGTAGACAGGTGCTACTTGGTGCTACGCAAGACAATCCAGTGGTATAAGAAGATCGTCCTGCATATCCTAGAAGTGTTTCTTCTAAATGCCCACATCTTGTATAATGCAAACAACAGAGAGCAGATGAAGCTATTGAAATTTCGTGAACTGGTCACAATTCACCTGCTTGGTGATGTCTATGAGAAATTACGTGGCCACTGCCCAGCACATTCCCAGGCTCCAGTAAAGGAGGCATTCCATTACCTTGCATCACTGCCTCCCACAGAGAAGAAAGAGCGACCTACCAAACCTTGCCGAGTATGCACAAAGTCCGGTACGAGACGGGAATCCCGTTACATCTGTGAAGTCTGCCCTGAGAAGCCAGCTCTTTGTGTGGAAAAATGTTTCAAAGTTTATCATGTCAGAATAATGGACATACCAATTCAATATGACACAGACAATAAACTCACATTTATTAGTAATTCAAACACAATATACATGGCAAAACGTTTTTTTCTTTTGATCGTTGTGTTATAGTTTAGCATGCTGTAAACAACGTTTTGAGGATAAAAGTGGCCGGTTGCGTAGAACAGGATTTTGTACACATTTAAAGGTGGACCCAGTGCTGCACAGACATTAAATGATGTTTTTTTTACAGAACTGTCACTCCCGAACCAATCACGTGATCTACGTCTCAAAATAGATCGCCAACCTTTCTAATTGTGTACATGGAACGACACAAATGGCGTGCAGACTCATGAGAATGAGGGTGCTGGTGAATTTGTTTCTGTAGTATGTGTATTAGTGATTAATATGTGGATTTTTTTCCATCTGTTAACTCGAAAATGGTCGATGTAAAGATATTTGGGAACAGGCTAAAACGGAACCACTACCAAAACGGAACCATTTTTGTTGGCGAAAAGGGAACCATTTTTGTTGGCGAAAACAGAACCGATTGTGGCTATTACGGCACCACACATAATAAGAGGTTTTTATTTTATTTAATGCTGCCACTAGAGCACATTGAAATTTTTTTATCTTATTACACCTGTATTTATTGTTAATCCCCATTAAAATATATGGAAATATTTCCAATGCACACACGTCGACTGGATACATAGCCGCTAGTTTTCTTAATTGTGATGTTTACCTTATTGGTATTTAACAGCGAGAGGTTAAATCGTTCTACGGTTGTTTCGCAATATCAGTCCTATTGAATGACCATTAATAAACACAACATATTTGGGGGGATGGATGTAGCTTTTAAAATCACAGTATTCAGCATAACGATAGGAATTAACGCTTACTAATTTTTTTTAGGTGTTATTACTGTAGACTTGATTGTCAAGCATTTAAGTTACTAGAATTCCACCTGATTGCTAATTGTTAATCCCCATCAGTGCACAACAATCGATTGTTTGTTTTGTAAATAAAGAAACATCATTTTACTTTATTACATCGGACTTCCTTCATGAGATCTGTTAGTTGTTTCTGTGTTTAAAAAGGTAATAGAGTAAACTAGTGCCTTCGGTACAACTGTTTGGGACCTCGATGGTATGCCTTAATTTTGGTTTTGATTTCAGTGCCGTTTTAGCCAACGCGGGTTCTGTTTTGTCCACAGATTTTGGTGCCGTTATAGCCAACACAGGTTCCGTTTTGTCCAATTTGGTTCCGTTTTCGCCTGGGGCTGTTTTGGCACGGTTCCGTTTTAGCTATAACCCAGATATTTGACGTCAAACATAGAATTGTTGTGGTATTAGTCTTAGAACGGGAATCTTTGCCAAACGTTTGGTAGTCAAGATTTGACCAAAAAACAAACATAGGATGGTCTCTGACTGTTGAGAGCGTATTTACGTCCAAATGTCCGTCTAGCTCTCTTACAGTCAGAGTACTCGGGCTAGTATTTACATTTTGTCATTATCATTAAATATGAACGCAATTTGAGACGTCAAACTCAAAGGGATGTACCAGTAAGCCGCTTACCGGTAAAGCATACGTCCATTTACTGTATCATTATTTTTGAGACAGAAAATCGATGTTCACATGCATAATTAAATATTGGATCAACAAACCTTACCTAATATAAATAAAAACAATATTTAGCGTTCTTCTGAAACTAGATTACTTCACATTTTACGATTTTACGATTGTTCATTTCATCAGGTCAACCTAGCTTTGTTGTCTTACATCACGTGACTGAAGGAGTTATATCCCTTTACTACTCACCATTTTTTTTTAATATTTAAAGGAGCAGTCTCAAAATAGTATAATGGCCAAAAATATTCATTTTTATTTATATGTATTTTAAATAATTAACCAGGATTCTGCATGACTACATGAGTTAACATTTTGTTAAACTTAAAGTGGGTGTGAAATTATATTTTTAAAATGTGGGAGAGTCATGTATTTCACGTCGGACACAGAATGAAACGGCTCATGCAAGTTAATAGCATAGCATAGAAATGTCAGGGTTTAATTTGTATAGTGTGTAATTTCCTGTATTTTTGTCAGGATACGGCCCTGAACGGGCAAAAACGGCCAAAAACATAAAACATAAAGGAAATAGTTGTCGTACCATAACACTATTAAAGGACCACAAGCTCCATAAAAATGTGATTTAACAGCTTGGGTTGCCCTCTATAAAATCCCGGGGATTTGGTTTTAAACGTTTAGGCCTATTATGTAAATATGTCGATCACCGTTGATGAGCACATTGGATAAGTGGGCTATTTCTCGTCCCAGCCAGTGATCCACAACTGGTGTAACAAAGGCCGTAGTGTCACTGGCGTAACCAGGATTTTAAATTGGGGGGGGGGGGGGGGGGGGGCAACCCATACTATGTATGATTTTATTAGCGTAACAGATAAAATCAACCTCCACTCAGTACGAGAGTCCAGTGCTCTACCAATTGAGCTAATAGGGAAATTCCCACTAGCTATTGCCTGTAGGAGCATTTAATACCAACACTAAGTACTACATACTCCCCCCTCAAGTGAAGCTACGTCCCGGAGCTGGGGGCCACGGGCAGTTGAACAGTTAGGGGTCCTGACTGGGTTACAAGTGTATTCTTGTTTTAAGAACACACCCAGCCCCACGTTGGGCTCCAAATGTTACCAGATAAAAATCAACCTCCACTTAGGGGATTAGAACCACAGACTCTCAGTACGAGAGTCCAGTGCTCTACCAACTGAGCTAATAGGGAAATTCCCACTAGCTACTGCCGGTAGGAGCACTAGTTTTGGGGTGTTATGTTTTGTTTTCTTTTGTGTGGAGGTTGAGGCGTATCCCCCTACCTGCGTCAATGCGTGGTATGTAGGCCTACTATCCTATGTCTTTAGAATAGTGCTACTTATCACAAAGCCTATTGCGTAGCAGCAGCTGGTTTCCTCTCTCATTATCTACGTGGTCCTTAACCATGTGTATGAAGTCATATAACCGTAATTTATATGTGATGAATGTGTAGTTAAATAAAACATTCCTTCCTTCCCTAGCTGTTCAGCTATAGATAGAAATGACAAAGTAAGTCTACGTAAATGACGTGAACTAGCTAAAACTGAGGAGTGAGATCTTTTATGATAGCGACACTTTGCTGTGTTATAAACAAAGCTCCACGTCTTGGTATTGCTTTGGTAAGAACTAGTTAATTTGCAATTTAGTATTATCTGCACATTGTTTTTATTTCCTTTAAAGCATAGTATAATATTATTTAGTTTTATGATGTTTTGGTGGTTGGTGTAATTGTTTAACTCCAAGAACCACAAACGACAAAATAAGTCTGATGACAATAAGAAAATGGGAGCAAGTCGTCTCGCCCACAAACTGTTTGGTCATCTCGCCCACAAAATGTTACCAACTCGCCCAAGTGGTTGGTCAACTATAATTATAGCCTGAGTACTCTGACTGTAAGAGAGCTAGATGGACATTTGGATGTAAATACGTTCTCATTACAGTCCGAGATCAATCTATGTCTTTTTTTTGTCAGTTCTTGACCACCAAATGGTTGGCAAAGAATCCCGCTATAATACCTATGTTTGACGTCAAATACCTTTACATCGACCATTTTTCGAGTTAACAGATAAAACAAAATCCACATACTAATCACTAATACACATACTACAGAACTAAATCCAACAGCACCCACATTCCGCAGCCATTCGTGCCGCTCCATGTAACAGTTGCAAAGCTCAGCGATCTATTTTGAGATGTAGATCACGTGATCGCCCACTGGGTTATTCCGCTTTATGCAGCAGTTACAGGGGCCGTCTCATACCAATATTACGTCCAAATGTCCGTCTAGCTCTCTTACAGTCCGAATACTCGGGCTACTATAGTTGGGTTATATAGCTAAAACGGAACCGTGCCAAAACGGCCCCAGGCGAAAACGGAACCAAATTGGACAAAACGGAACCTGTGTTGACTAAAACGGCACCAAAATATGTGGACAAAACGGAACCTGCGTTGGCTAAAACGGCACCGAAATAAAAATCTAAATTAAGGCATATAAGGCCAATCTGATTAATATAAGCTCCACTATCACATGTAATAGTGGAGCTAATTTTAATTAGATTGATATAAGGCATACCATCGACGTCCCAAACAGTTGTACTGAAGTTAACTTGCTCTATTACCTTTTAAAACACAGCAACAAGTAACATATCTTATGAAGGAAGTCAGGTGTAATAAAATAAAATGATGTTTATTTATTTACAAAACAAGCAATCGATTGTTGTGTACTTAACCAAGCAAGCCCGGTAAGGCTGTGCATGGAACACTGTGAGCTTTGATGTTTAGTCTACGACACGTCGACTGGACGGAAGCGCTGATGGGGATTAACAATTAGCAATACAGGTGTAATTCTAGTAACTTAAATGCTTGACACTCAAGTCTACAATAATAACACCTCAAACGATTTGGTAAGTGTTAATTCCTATCGTTATGTTGAATAATATGCGGTGCCGTTATAGCCACAATCGGTTCCGTTTTCGCCAACGAAAATGGTTCCGTTTTCGCCAACAAAAATGGTTCCGTTTTGGTAGTGGTTCCGTTTTAGCCTGTTCCCCTATAGTTAGTCCCAATTACTCCAACCTCATACAAAAAGATTTTGTTGGGGATTTTTTGGTAAATAATTTCAGTTTGGTTTAACAATATCGTCCATGTAGCTGTTTCATTTAGGTATGTTGTTTGCAGGCAACAAAATACACCTTTAGAGATTTCTAATGTCATCGACTTTTACATGGAGAAAGTAATCAAATGTCTGTCATATTCATAAAAATTAGGTTAAAAGGAGCAAAGAAATCAACATTGAACCTATCCCATTGAATCTGGTCGTTTTGCCCTTAGGTCGACGACAGTCATTTTTCGCACCCTTGTTTTGGCTTAGTACACAGTAAATAAAACTTATCCAATGGTAATGTTTTTTATATAATTTATTTGACAAAAGGTACTTTTTATTTCTTTCATCTTTTGAAACTTAAAATTTATATTTTGTCCAGAGTTATGAAAAATAAAAAAATACCAACCTGTAAACAACGTTGTCCGCTTGTTATAGAAATTAGACAGGGGTTAAGGTTAGTAGACCGGTTTTTATTTTAATGTGGCAAAGCATTGAAATAATACAGCTAATTTTGAATTTTAATGACGTCAATATGCCAATGACATCACTTTTCATCTCCTTAAAATAACACTAAACTGGGTACATGACGTTTCCGTATTAAGAAAGCTGGGAAAATTCCAATGTAAAATTGCTTTTGAAATATTTTGGTTTGAACATTACTAATGCACCTGAACGTGTTTGAAGAAAATTTTGTAATTCAAAAATTGTACCTTTTTTAAAATATGAATTTTAAGTGAAATTACGGTAAGATATGCTATATTTATTATGTACGAACCCAAAACAAGGGTGCGAAAAGTGACTGTCGTCGACCTTAAAACCATTTCGAACTCTGCATTGATTCACCCATACTCCTATTCACCCAGGGTTGGTTCGCCCTAAATATCATTTGTACCGAGTCGTTTCGCCCCGCAAAGTAAATATATTTTTTATAGTTTTGAAGTATTTTTTTTTCTTCTGTTTTATTATTGTCCTTTGTTTTAATTGGAGTGTAATACCTTGATGGCTCTCAAATCATGAATTGTGCTATTGTTAACGTCTGTTTAATCTCTTGACCGGCTCAGCAACTTTGACAAATGTGTAGCCTAGTGGCAGTCGATTGACACTACTGTAGGTCCGACTTCAGTGACTGGCAATATTCTTGGGCAGACTTTAAAATCACCACTATTTATTTATTATTTTAAATCATGCACGAGATAGCTAGGCCTACCAATGTCAGTCCACTTGACGTATAGGAAATTGTTCCAATAATAGAATTGGACAGGTGCTTCGGATCGACAAGAATGACAAAAGTGGGACTGGCAAATGTATGTTTAAAAAAAGAAAATTCGGTCTCAGAGATTGAATATCGGTCCCAGACCGGGGAAAAAAGGGCTTTTCTCCACCTCTGCCATTGAGATATAAATTGCTGTAGGTAGAGAGTATCACAGACAGAACGTTTGTGCCATCGGTAAAGCTCCCCAACAGTGGCAACATTTTTACACCTGGTGTACATTAACTGCCAATATTTAACATTTACATGTTTGATATATGTCAACATACAACACAACAAACTTTCAGTCATGTTTATATGCTGCAAATGTCACTTAAAAATATTGCCATCCACAAGCTCAAAATTTCCATCAATGGGCCAGTTTGAGCCATGGCAATTGTATTAATGACTGTGGGGGACAATTCTTCAGTTCGAGCCCAGCGTTGTGTTTGGTAATATTGCCATGAAATCCCGTTAGTATTACGACCATTTGTGGGTCTTATTAAAACTGGTCACAATATTATATGTGTATATCCCTCATGGACATAAAATGTCCTTTCATGAAACAGATTAAACATACTCTTGATTGGTATCCTAATTCATAATCAGTGATTGTTTGGTCCAGTTTGATTGTGCATTTTCAGGCCTGCACAAATTGCACGAACGATCGTTTCATTCGTGCATTGGTTATGCCATTTTATTTGCCATAACCAATTTACCCTTCGTGTACAATTGAATGAATGATTAATCCCGGCAATGAACCAACATATTTTTATCGCGAGTACAAACATTAGACATATGTCCCGTGCAGTGCTGTTTCGTAGCGCGTAATGTAACCAGTCAAGTTTGTATAAATATCTGGCACAGTAGGTAGATTCCCACTGGTTGTTGGAAGGCATTATAGCTGAATTTAACCAATCACAAATGGCAATATTGTGATGGTCATTACAATCTCGAATTGGATCAGCAACCACACAGTGACCCTATTATTAACTGTAATTCCGAATCAGATAGTGACAGTGACGACGATGACGACAGTGTCAGTGATAACAGTGACAGTATCGGTATCCACTGTTCATCAGATGAGGAAGATGGCACTGAGTCTCCCACTCACGACTGAATGTCATGACATTATATACACAAAAAAGACTAATATTATAAAATTAATGGTGAAAGATTGCCTTGCAGTGAATTCTTATTTATTCACACATAGTTATGCACACGTGATGATGTGTCATAATAGGTCAAGCCTGACATTCACTATGTTTTGCAGACCTTGCTTTTTAAGGTGCATGGGTGCAATCGTGCTCGTACAGCGCACGTAATTTCAATCTGACTAGTGAAAAAAACAGCAGACATTACGCTCAACAAACGGCTCACGTAAAATTTATGGGTATATTTATTTTCGCCGTTTACAAAAATCAACAGTTTTCATAGCTCATTTAGCTGATAGAAAGGTCCTTTTATAAAAACAATAAAAATGTGGCAGTGGCTTCCATGCAGTCTTTAAACTGGTATTTCTGTCTTGACCAAATCGGGAAATACTGGTTTAATAGACAATTTTGTAGACGTATCGGTCAAAATCCAATCGGAGCTACGCCGCGTATCTTATTTATTTTGGAGAGTGTTTTTTCACTCGCCATAGCATATTGACGTGTGTGATTTTTCACTTGCCAATAATTTTCAAAAACCAAGGACTGGTTTTGGTAATTTATTACAATATAGTTCTAATTATTATTATTATTTTTATATCTCTTAAACATGTGTATACATATAATTTTTACTTACCATTGCCACTCTCTTTTTTCTCAAAATTAAGTATATATATATATTTTGTTTTTAATTATAAAGAAAAAATCCGGTTATGCAAACCAAAATAGGTTATGCAGAATATTTTGGCATAACCCCATTTCAGGTTATGCAAAATTTTAATTTGCGCAGGCCTGATTTTATTCTCCCAGATTGACTCAGCCCTCGAAATTCGTGGTGGCAATCGGCAATGCCGTCGCAAAAGCTATCACAAATTTGAATTGCGACAGCATTTTATTGCCGTCCCAAAGCTGTGCATGGTGAAAAGTCTGTAGGCATTTCTCTCTGAACTCTGTCCAATTACAGATCCCAGAAAAAAACAGAAATTTATTATTGTGTGTAGCTAAATTTCCTCAATTAATATGAATTGGTTTATTCCAACATAGAAGCTTATGAAAGTAAAGTTGATGTTATGTTTTAGCATATTATTACAACAGTGGATCATATATAAATAATTTTGACAGCATTAATCTTTTCTTTAAAATTGCTGTCGTAGTGCTGTCGCAAATTTGATTTACGACGGCACAAACTATTCAGAATTTCAAGGGCTGTTGACTAACTTAATATATAATTGGTTAAATGACAGTATGTTGGCATTATATATATATTGAAAACAGTCTTTGACAGATAATGCTGTCTTGGGGAACATGGTGTTTATTGCCGTAAAAATAGTAGGAATGTTTACCAACCGTTGGGGCGAGCTGATAGGGAGTGAGTTGGTTTTGGGACGAGTTGACCAACATTCTGAGGAAATTTGAAAGTAGGATATAAACTAGGCATTGGAATTGCATAGAGAGAAGGGGGAACTATTTATTATTTCATATAAGAATAATGGAGTCAGTATTTACTACATTGTACACAGATTTCTAAATTGGCTGACTAATATTTGAATTGTTTTTGTGTTTTTACAGTCACAATGGCTAAGCAGTACTCTGTTGAGTTCTTCACATCTTTGCTGGAGGCAGTTCAGAAGTTATGTCGAGAATATTTAGACTTCGACCAGTGTGTGGACGTCAGCGGCTACCTAGCCTTGGAAATCGACAACTACAAGAAGGAGAGATTTGTGATCAGCGAGCTTCTTCAGAAAAGTGGTGATTTCATGAGTGAAAGTTACTGTACTAAGGCATTCAAGACTTCTCGGAAGACAATTCCCGGCAAGATGAGAAAAACCAGTAGTTCCTCATTGCATGAAGAACTTTTAGATTCATTTCCATCCCATCATAAATCAACAGAACATCTGGTTCCACAAGTTGTGCCTACCAACTCTTCTGCTACACAGACAGACAGTGAGGGCGGCAGCTGTTTGACTGCAGGTTCACCAGTGTCAACTGACAGTGCTGCCACCCAAACCAACATTGACGTCTGTCAGTGTACAGTGTCATCAGCTTCACAGACATACACTGATCATGACTCTGCCCTGACACCAGGCCCACTGGGTTGCACTATCAGTGCAGGGTCCCAGACACTGAATGATGAAGACAGTTCTTCTCCGATGCCAGCTATCCATGTTTCAACAGTGAGTTCTGCCTCACAGACACACACTGACTATCCTTTGCCAGCAGGTCCAACGGCTTCTGCAGCTTCACAGACTGACATTGGACATCGTTCTTTGTCTGCAGGTGTGCTTGTTTCCACTGCAAGTGCTTCATCTCAAACTCCAACAACACTTGTGTCCACCACAAGTGCTATGTCTCAGACAAACGATGAATATTGTCCAATGTCAGCTGCATCAGTGTCCTCCACAAATGCTATGTCTCAGACTAATAATGACTATTGTCCAATATCAGCCACACCAGTGTCCACCACAAGTGCTATGTCACAGACAGACTTTAACTATTGTTCAACATCAGATACTTCAGTGTCTACTTCCTCTGCTGCCTGTCGAACTAACACTGCCGGTGATCATCATCTTCTGACACCTGATAAGTCAGTTCCTACTGCAACACCTAGTGCTGCTCCTCAAACTAACACTGCCAGTAAACATCATCTTCTGACACCTGATAAGTCGGTTCCTACCGCTACACCTAGTTCTGCTCCTCAAACTAACACTGC
>JAECMU010081213.1:5972-21277 GCA_016106625.1 Dracogyra subfuscus
TTTCTTCTATCCCCCAAACAATTTTGTGTATAACTTTATCATGTACTGTTACACATAAAGTTTGACTTTCACAGCAATTTACTGATTTTTGACAAAGTTATGACACTTGAACATGACACCCCATTGCCGATGTTAAATAAATGTGCTCTAGTGGTGTCGTTAAACAAAATAAACTTTATCTGCATCCACGAATTTAACAAATGACACAATGGGAGACCACTGCTAACACATAGCCCAGTGTTTATATATAAAAAATAAAACCTAGAAGCAACTACTGAACATTTCACAAAGTTACCAGTAGAAGCTGATCTGGACATACGTGTGTGGGTGTGTGGCACAAATTAATGGCCACGAGGATATTGTATGCATGCCTGCACAAGACATAGCCTATACGCATGCACCTGTCTTGGTTAGACAAATAATCATGAAGATGTGGCATTGGGTGGCACCATAAGTCAAAGCTACCTGTTGTCAAATAGAAAGAAAAGATGGATCTTGGGAATGACAGGTCTGTAGGAACAGGGTGGTGATGGTCGTCGTTTCCTACTCAAAAATGAAAATGTAAACAAAAATTGTCCTACTCTGTATAAATAAAGATAAAACCCAGGACCCAATTTCACAAAACATTGTAAATGTAAATCTACGACCAAACCACAATTCTTAATAGTAGGCCTACAACTAATTAGCAGTTTGAAGTACACATTATTTCATTTTGTCTTGTTTTATCTTCCGTATTGTGATGTAATTATTGTGTGAAACAGAAAGAAAGAAATGCTTTATTTAACGATGCACTCAACACATTTTATTTACAGTTATACTGCGTCAGACATATGGTTAAGGACCACACAGATTTTGAGAGGAAACTCGCTGTCGCCATTTCATGGGCTACTCTTTCCGATTAGCAGCAAGGGATATTTTATTTGTGCTTCCCACAGACAGGATCACTGGTTTGTTTTGTTTTTCTTCTATCCCCCCAAACAATTTTGTGTATAACGTTATCATGTACTGTTACACATAATGTTTGACTTTCACAGCAATGTACTGATTTTTGACAGAGTTATGACACTTGAACATCTTGTTTCTCACAATGCCTGAATGATTTATTTTTCATTACACAAGTTTGGATAATTAAAAAACTAAAATTAAATATGTGGTTCAGTCGAAATGGCAATCAGGAGGTTTTAACTACAGGATGATATACTTGATAACATCATGACAAGAACAATGGAGAAAATGACTTCTAATTATTTCATATTTTTTATGTCTGGTTCATTACATTATGTTGTGGTATGTTTGAATCAGTGAGCATGTTAAATTGGGTTGAAAATAAAAATTAAGCATGAAACAACTATAGACACCCATAACTGTGTATAATGTGGTGTTTTAAAATGTGATGAATTGCTGATCAGCAATCATTTGTAATTTGATTACATGACATTACACAACTTTAAGAAAATTACCCATCTTTTTGAAACACTGATTTTCTTTTAATGGGAGGAAAAAAATTCACTTATCTTATAAAAATGTGAGATGCCAAATGCTGAAGCAAAATTAATACTGCTTGACAGGGTAAGTATTGAAAAACAAATTCTTTAATAATACATTTGTACAAGTAAACACTTTATATAGAGAATAACTGGTTACCATATTAAGACAGTAACCAGTTATTTTATTTATTTTGCAATCCACATGAAACAAAAAATATTAACAGTTTTATTTTACATGTTGAATGCCTTGTTGCCTATATTTATACACCATAACAAAATAGTTCTTAAAAGACAATTTTTCAAAATGGATTTTTACAAATTAAAACGATCAATGTGAAATGAGCAACTTTTGAACAATATAATCATTGCTTTGCAGGTTTTCTGTCAGAAAATCATTTAAGGGTTTGTAATAAAAACAAAGACCACAAGAGCCCCAAATACCGGTAGGTGGTTATAGATTTGAAATTTGACACTGCATTTCATACACTTTGTCAAATTTTAAACAACAGTTCTTTTACTATAATCAAATAAAGATTATATCCATTAATTTGCAAAATTTTAGGGTATGTAATCCCCCACCCCCTCTGCTATGCTGGTCATAACTACTGTAAAAGTAGTTCTATCCCAAAACACTTTATTTTTGTTTAGTAACTGAAAAAAAGAAGAAATTTATCTATAGTACGTCTTACAGCGAATGCCTTTTACCATGCTATGGAAATGACTATAAGTTATGCATTTCTGGACTGATTGTTTTCTAAATTGGATAGAAAAATCGTAATTTTTGTTTTGTTATTTCCAAAATATTTTTACTTTTCTTCTAAAATTATTTACAAAAAAACACAAAACATTTTGGTAGGAGAATGGGATGGACTATAGTCATCCTATCTTGACAGGGGTGGGACATAGCATAGTGGTAAAGCGCGAGGTCGGTCTAGAATCGATGCCCGTCAGAGGGCCCATTGGGCTATTTCTTGTTCCAGCCAGTGCACGATGACTGGTATATCAAAGGCCATGGTATGTACTACCCTATCTATGGGATGGTGCATATAAAAGATTCCTTGTAGCTAATCGAAAACAGCTTGTTCTGAATGTGCATGTTAAACCCTATGACATGACATAATCGAAGAGTAGCCCATGAAGTGGCAATAGTGGGTTTCATCTTTCAGTATGTGTGTGGTCCTTAACCATGTCTGATGCCATATAACTGTAAATAAAATGTGTCGAGTGGGTCAGTAAATAAAACATTTTCCTTTTCCTTCCCATCTTGACAATACATATAGTGACTTCAGAACAAAAAATAAAATGTCAGCCAGTTTAACACTTCCAAACGTATATCCAGTTTATGTGTACCTGCTCCCTCTGCTGGATGTTCACCAAGTTGTGTACATCATTGTTGATGATAGCAGAATTTGTAAATATTATTACATACTTCACTGCCAAACCTGTGGTTCAGCAGGAATGCACTAGGTAGTTGAGTAATTAGGTATTGTATTGGGAGAACAGATCTAGTTCTGATACAGCAGTCGGAGGTCTATATATATTTCACTGTGTGTGTTTTAGTTTGTGTTAAAATACTTGGTTTTGATAAATTAGAAATAACAAGTGTCAAAATAATGTTGTCTTGTTCAAGTCCATGAAAATACTTCTGTACTGAAATCTGTTAGAACTTCATTATTCATTATGAATAAATAGCAAATGTTTTGAGATTCATTAACCATTCACCATTTTACTTACTGTTATCTCTAACCTGACTCTAAGAATAGTTAGCCATTTCCCAAACAAATTTGAACCAGGAGGTAAAAGGGTAAAAGCCATAATGAAGTAATAATGATGAAGGAAGGAAATTTAACAATGCACTCAACACATTTTATTTAGTTATATGGCATCAGATATATGGTTACGGATAACACAGATATTGAGAGAGGAAATCTGCTGTTGCCACTTTATGAGCTACTCTTTCCGAGTAGCAGCAAGGGATCTTTTATATGCACCATCCCACAAACAGGGTAGTACATATTATGACCTTTGATATACCAGTTGGGGTGCACTGACTGGAATGAGAAATAGTCAAATGGGCACATCGACGGGAATCGAATCCAAACCGATCTCGCACCAAGCGAGTGCTTTACCACTGGGCTACATCCCACGCCTAATGATGATCAATTGAGTTTTACAATCAGCTGACCAAACCAAGACAAAACTACTCTAAGATCTAAAGTGTCAAATACATTTTTGGCCATTATAGCAAACATTACATAGAGTATTGGACAATAAATATTTACATATACACATATCATGAAAAATACTGACAACAAACACATCCTTTTTGTAAAATACTTAAAATTTATTTTACATGTACATGGGACAAAAAATCCCCCAAAACATTCAGATGTTAACATACATAATTATTATCTTACATTAATACATAAACATAACATACATTATTGTGTGTTGACAGCAAACGCATTATTGAACCTTCACTTTATTTTTCTGTCTGAAGGAAGTGACTACCAGGTAGATGAAAATCGTTCAATTAAGAAAACAGTACTAGCATATACAAAGTATCATTTTGTGTGATTCTTTGTTTTTAACATGCAACTTGCACAAATATTTTTCATTAAGAAGTTGACTCTGAGCCAAGGTGGGCAATTTAAATTTGAATATATCCTTACAAATGAAGTCATGTCATATTTTAACACTTTGATTTTCATTTTACAAAAAACAATCCATCATTTATATTTTACAAATGTACAGGGAAAATTAGTTGTGTAATTTTCAAAGAGAAAACATCACCGATATTCAATTTCTGGTGTATTTGTAAACATCATGATGTTTATACTGATAATAGTAGAAAACAGTTTTCACATTTCTGAAAAATGAAAACATATTCTGAGGCTTTTGCTGTGTAAATGTCAGTGTCTACAGAAACCAATGCTGAGAGGTCAATCTAACAGCTGGTCCAACATGGTTCTGTGCCTTTAAAGTTAAGGTATACGGTAAGCACAACAGTATTCGTTTCATGAGTTACTATCGTTATTCGTGATAACGGTATACTTTGGTCAACACAAATTTTTAGAACAGGCTCTTCTCACTGACATCTCCTGTAAAGAAAGAAAGTGCAAATGACAAATCAATGGCTGTAATTAGTGTACAGCCCTTGTCGTCATCATAAAACTAAAGGAAAAGAAGTTTTATATAACAGCAATTCAACAGAATCCGAGTGATAATGGAAGAAACCATATAGGACACTCCATCTGAACAGCAGCAGATGATGTTTTTTATGTGACTTTCTCACAAGATCTTGGAACATTACAGATCTCAATGGCCAACAATACTACGAATGAAACTGATCTTGGACCACACAAATCGGGACAATTCTAACATGCTGTTTACGCTATCATGATCCTATTGCTATTGTGTGAAGTTCCATGAAAATTGGATCAGAAATGAACTTGCTAAAGGAGTGATGTCATGAATCATGTACATATGGGCAAGAGACTATATCCACTCAATGTCTTGTTGCAAGGGAATATTAAAACAATAAACAATAAAAGTTAAACAAATATATGAATATCTCACCTGTGAAAATTACAAACGTAAAAAAACCTCCACATTTTATGTAATCTGTGTAGTTCACTATTCAGTGTGTGTGTGTGTTTTAACCTGTGCTGTTTTTGAATTTTTCTGAACTTAAAATTATAAATTTAATATTTATAAATGTGTATCCATACCCATGTATCCAAAAGAGCAGTGAGAGAAAACTTGTTTGGCATACGAAGCACTGAGGAAGATAGGTGAGCCTGGACACACTGGAAAAACGGACTGCACTCTGTAATGACACAACATACAACAATCTGTTATCCATTATAAAATAAATTTATATTACATTCATTACAACATAAATGATAACACCATTCCATTGACCCAGCTGTAGCAATGAGAGTTTGTTCATTCCTTGATGAACATAAAAATTATGTTGTCAAGGAAAGTCATATCTGATGACGTAATTTTATAAGGGCAAACTGTCTATTTGAGCGTTATTGTTTATAGACCAAAAATACTTCAAAATGAAGTATGAAATTTTAGTGTTATTATTAGCAAGTATGATTAAAATTTAATTATAAGCATTGTCTGTTATTTCTTTTACGTTCATCTGGGTATGAACAATATAAATCAGATGATTTGTTTTGCTCATGTCCCAGTGAATGTAAAAGAAATAACAGACAATCCTTAATTGGTTGAATACTATAAGAAAGAAAGAAAGAAATGTTTTATTTAATGACTCACTCAACACAGTTTATTTACGGTTATATGGCATCAGACATATGGTTAAGGACCACACAGATTTTTTGAGAGAAATATCCGCTGTCTCCACTTCATGGGCTACTCTTTCCAATTAACAGCAAGGGATCTTTTATTTGCACTTCCCATAGACAGGATAGCACAAACCATGGCCTCTATTGAACCAATTATGGATCACTGGTCGGTGCAAGTGGTTTACACCTACCCAATGAGCCTTGCGGAGCACTCACTCAGGGTTTGGAGTCGGTATCTGGATTAAAAATCCCATGCCTCGACTGGGATCCGAACCCAGTACCTACCAGCCTGTAGATCGATGGCTAACCACGACGTCACCAAAGCCGGTGAATACTATAATGATTTCAACTTGTAGAAATACCCTAGACAGTCTTTAACAAATGTTTGACAAAGTAATTAGCCCTTACAAATGCTTTGGGTGGTGCGCTATGCATTATAGTAATACAGTGAATAATTTCCACTAGCCCAGACAAAACATTCACTAGCAGAGACCGAGGGCTAGTGCATTTGTTGATTTGCTGCCCTTGAACAATGATTTACTCTTGACCATAGAAGTGTGGATGTGCATAGTTTACAATATATATCGGCAGTATCTTAAATGCTTTTAACTGTACTAAGATGTATGAATGTATCTATACTGAACAAAAAAAGAAACTTCCTAAATATACATATAATATTTGTTGTGTTAAAGAATTCATTGTGTAATGAAATTATATATGTAGTATCAGCCTTGAGCTGTATTATCAGGATTTATGAATTTGTATTGATTATTTTTACACTGTTAATTGTCGACAATGTGAAATTCAATTTGCACGTGCATGGATGGTTTGACATGTCCCATGTAGTATTCGGTCAATTTGTTTTACTTGTCTTACTGACATTGTTGTCAAGTGAACAAAAACACTTCAAAATCTGTAAATAAATTAAAGTTGTTTTACATTGTAGCATTTTTGGTATGCCAAGAATACCCAATCATTTATGTGTACAGGCAACTGGCATGCTTGATGCTGGCATGTCGACAGAAGTGGACGTCCGCGTGTTACAACGTGTGGTCAAGACCGCTATATCATGAACACAATCGATTCCAAACTGTCACTGCTACTGCTGCAAACACACCTGGGCTTCATAATAACCGAATCGGTGGGCAAATGGTTCGTAACAGTTTGCAGGAGAATGGTTTACATGCACGACGTCTTTACGTCGGATGCGTTTTAATGCAACGTCATTGTCTAAATCATCTTAATTGGGCACATGGAATACCGTTCTTTTTTCGGATGAATCCAGATTTTCTTTATAATGTGGTGATGGCAGGGTGCGCGTCTACCGTAGGAGAAATGAACGCTATGCTGACTGTTGTGTTCTTTAACGATATCGTTTCAGGGGTGGGGGTTCTGTCATGGTCTGGGCAGCCATTGCCCATGGTTATCATTCACCACTAGTCGTCATTGATGGCAATTTAAATGCTCAATGTTACCACAATGACATTCTCGCTCATCACGTCATTCCTCTGTTCCATAACAACACCAACATCTTGATTTTTCAGCATGATAATGCCACCTCTCATACAACTAGACACTGTAAATTTTCTTAGGACGAATAACATTGATTTCATTGATGACTGGCCTGCTAAAAGTCCTGTTCTCTACCCCATCGAGCATGTCTGAGATAGTCTGGATAGATGATTGAGGTGTCATCCCAACCCACGCGCTAATGTGTAGTGCAACATGTAATAACTTTTGAAAAATGCAAATTGTTTTGAGATCACATGCTAACGTCAAGCGCTCATTCAGAAATGGAACAATATTCCACAGGCAGAAATCAACACTTTAGTCAATTATATGCACCTGCGATGCACTGCAGTGGTCAATTCAAGAGGTGGTCATACCTGTTATTAAGTATGTGTGGGTTTTTTTTAACCCCTACCACACTTGGTCAAAATTTCTCCCAGTTTTTGTTAACCTATGGCCATGGTTTTTGCACCAATTGATGCATCATGGAACACTCTTTAAACACATATATAACAATTATTCCCCTGGTTTGTTTTCATCAAGTTATGTTCAAGCAAAGTTAGCGGATGTTTCTTTCTTTTTTTCAGTATATATGTCATAACCATCCAAGGACCTAAGTCAAACCCAAATATATTTTACTGAACCTCAAAATAGCACTGTAGAAAAAAAACCGAAGGTAATATTATTACCATAAGAAACAGATAAATGTTTTATGCAGAAATCGGTGTGATGTATTGTTAGTACTAAGACTAAAAATAACTTTTCTTCTTATGACTACAATTGCACTCATACATTTATCGGCAGCAAATGATAACAGACAGCTTTACGACTGCACAGAGCAGACCTAAGTCATAAATAATATATTTTTAACACTGCATTCATGAAGTTCAAACATCATGAGGCAAAGCGTGGCTGCCATCAGTGGCAAAAGGAAATGATTAGCATTGTAAAGAACTCCACTGGAGCTTCACCTACGCAGAACAAGGAGATAATGACTACCACAACAAACAGCACGGTGTGGCCAGGACACCAAGTATATACCAGGTGGATGACTCCAATACCTTGGTGTCTGCAGAGACTTAACACCAGCATATATGGGTGGGGTTACAGAGTTGGTGTGCTCCAAATATACATATATCTCACGCACAATCAATAACACATGTCAAATAACTTTTTGCGATTGCAAAATAGATCTGCAAGGAACATCTGACAAAAATAAGAATTCATGCACTGCCCTCTAAAATTCTTATATAACTTTTGCATGCTGCATTAGGTTTTAAAATTGTATTTGCATTTAGACTTTTGAAGTTTCATAAACTTTGGACCAAGTTTAGTGTAGTGTTTCTAGTTAGCTTTCATACAAGATAATAAAACATTTTGAAATAACTACTACTCTTTTTAAACATTCGACTCTTAAAATAATATGCTCTGTTAATAGGCCATCTTATGATTCTGTCAAATCATCTAATACTGTTCAAATGGGATTGTATTGAGGCAGACAACGGTTGAACAGGATATATTGTAATATTCATTAATATGGCTGCTTAACTAAGGTTTGTCTATGAGTTGGTAAAGTATAAAGCTAAATAAACAAACATCGAGAATAACTGGTTACAGTCTTAAGATATTGGCCTTATCCTGCACGAAGGTTAGAATTGTTATTGCCATTCAACCTGACCAGGATTAAGACAACATCTTAAGACAGTAACCAGTTATTTTATTTATCCTGCAATCCATGACAAATTAATGAAATTAACAATTTTATTTCACAACTTTACAGTTTTCTGGAGTATCATGTCCGCACGTGTTGAGTTAAGCTGTCGTCTACAATATTTATATACCAAAACAAGAGAGTTATTTGAGCGTACAACAAAGAAGAAGAAGAAAAATGAAAAATAATCTTCAAAATTATTTTTAAAAATCAGAACAATCCACTTGTAACTTTGAACAATATTACTTTGCTGATCATAACTAGTGTAAAAGTAGTTCTGTTCCAAAAAGCTGTATTGTTGGTCTGTTACGAAAAATATAGAACTTTATCTAGTCATCATATCTTGACAAAACATGTATTGATTGCAGGATATAATTAATGTTTCACTGGAGTGTCTGTGCTTGACTATGCATTGGCCTAAGACTCTTCCACTTTACAAATAAAATGTCTTCCAAGCAAGATTTTAGGTGATCTAAATTCACTATTCAGCTACTTAATTACATTTCCAATTTGTCTTATATACAGAGAAAGCTGTCTAAAACCGAATCACCCTGGGAACTAAATATTTAGACTGCATCCAATGTTGAGTTCAGAAAATTTAAACTTGACCCGATTTTGGCAGGATTCTGGTTTGTTGATGGTCCAGTATAGACTGGTTTCACTGTATTTATCTTTGTTTGACACCCTGCAAATAATGTATTTGTCATGCTGGGGGGTCATTAATCAATCATGCATTCATTTAGGTACAGAGAGCAACTAAAAAAATACAGACTTTCACACTTAACACCTACAGAAATACCTGGCACTAACAAAGTGTTCTGCTAAATTAGGCAATGGCAGATGATACCAAGCTCTCTCCCTCTCTCTCTCTCTGGCTCTACGGTCTGATTTTGAAGCCCACCCTAAAGTGCACTTGGAAAGACAAGCTGTTATTTATTGAAAGAAAGATGTCTTGTCTGCAGTTGAAAGTCAGCGGCTAATAACAAAGTATTGCATGGCCAATGCTCTCATGAAAAGCAAGTCACTGTTTATTGACAATGAAGACATGTAGGTCAGATATATTTATAACACTGCTGTTTTAAGTAGTACCATCCACAGTGAACTATGTTAAAGTGTAACCTGCCAAAGTTATATAGGCACAAACCTTTAGCATGTTTACAGATGTGATCACCAATATTTATTTTCATATCTATTTTTGTTTGATATTAACAAATCGAAGCATTGAACAAATTCTTCAGTTGTATCATCTTTCTTTCTTTTTATTCCGGTATAAATATTTTCTATGATGTAGGTCTTGTGTCAGATTTGTACAACGTGGAGCTAAAAAAAGAGCAAATTGATCAGATTACAAATCTGGAAAAAAATTCAATTTGTCCTGCTGATTTTTATGTACAAACCGAAGGAAAACCTTTAACTTAAACTGACTACAAAGCATATGTAACTCAGAATTCGTCTGATATATTCCTTTGAATCTACCTGTTATTCCTAAAGAAATGGCAAATAATAATAAAATTATGAAGCTAGAATTTTGTTTGAAGAAATAAACTATTACAGATATAATGTGAGATGTATGTATTTACTGATATATACACGTTCCAAATGACTGTGATCAGTTACTTGGAAAGCAGCATGATAAAAGATTGTAAGTCTAAGATTTATTTTCTTGATTCATGTATGGTTTATTCTGACCACACAACTTGTTTGTCTTTTCAGAACAGAGAATTCTACTTCAGCCACAGGGAAGGAAGGAAATGTTTTCTTTAACGACACACTCAACACATTTTATTTAAGGTTATAAGGCATCAGACATATGGTTAAAGACCACACAGATATTGAAAGAGAAAACCTGCTGTCACCACTTCATGGGCTACTCTTTTCGATTAGCAGCAAGGGATCTTTTATATGCACCATCCCATGGACAGGATAGCACATACCACAGCCTTTGATACACCAGTCATGGTGCAATGGATGGAGCGAGAAATAGCCCAATGGGTCCACTGATGGGGATTGATCCCAAATTGACCACGCATCAAGCAAGCACTTTACCACTGGGCTACATCTTGCCTACAGGCACACATGTTCCTACCAATTACAAGAAAGGAGTCCATTTACATATCTATGTTTCCACAGACAAGATGACATATATTCTAATACACTAAATTAGTGGCTCTGACAATGAAGACACATAACAAGAATTCTGTTGAATTATACATCTTGCCAACCATAAACTGATTAGGTAAATAGCAAAGTAAATTGTGAAGGAAGGACTTTTTTTATTTAACGACTCCCTCAACACATTTTATTTATGGTTATATGGCATCAGACATATGGTTAAGGACCACACAGATATTGATGGAGGAAACCCGCTGTCACCACTTCATGGGCTACTTTTTTCAATTAGCAGCAAGGGATCTTTTATATGCACAATATATGAGAGTGCTTTACCAATGGGAAGTAAATTGTGATATAACGTTCATGATCATAGTCCATTTGCATCAAAAGGGAACCAATAAATGGTTATCTCTATAATGAATAATATTAAAAATCAAATAAAAATAATATTAAGTTTTAGACCAATACATTTTTTTATACATGTATATATTACCATCAAATTGTATAAATTAAATCTCATTGTTAATACAAATGTAAAGACAAGGTAGGCAGTTTCACCTGGATTGTTACTAGTAATCAATAATCCAGATACCGACTCCAAACCCCGAGTGAGTACTTTGCAAGGCTCAATGGGTAGGTGTAAACCACTTGCACCAACCAGTGATCCATAACTGGTTCTGCTAATCGGAAAAGAGTAGCCCATGAAGTGTCTGACGCCATATAACCGTAAAATAAAATGTGTTGAGTGCGTCGTTAAATAAAACAATTCTTTCTTTCTTTCCATAGATGACTTGAAATGAACACGGCATGCACTGACATACAAATATTCATAAAGGTAACTATAAACCAAGTTTCATCGATGTGGGATTGAAGACTGTGAGAAATGGAGCCAACATACAAAATGAATACCTAAATCTTGCCTTTAACATTGCCATGGCAAGACACCAGAATTGACTAAACATATAGTTTGCGTTAATGGCCGTTTCTAATTTTCTGTTACTCAATGAGTCTATCACAGCTGAGAGCACCTGTCACACTGTATTTGTAACCACTGATTTATATCTTCATGCAACAGATGTAAAATGTGTTAATTCCATTCAGCCCATTCCTTTTTTATATATTTATAACAGTATTACCCCTGTAGAACTATTACCATTCCAGCAATTACATTGGCACTACCAAATACCACTAATACAGGGTTCACCTTGACATTGCTAAAGCAGCCAATTGCTAATTTTTATATAAATTGGCTACACCATTGTGTTTGGCTAATAACATATTTCTTAAATTAACAATATTTTAACAATTTTCAAGGAAATACTCTACATATATCTGAAAATTGGCTAACCCAAAATATGTTTCAGTGATAGCCTTGTAATAAAATTAAAAAGCCTGCCATTGTATTTAAAAATATAAACAAGTGACAATGACATTCTTAGAACCTCCCTGCTTGGCATTTTTTATATTTAGAAATGTCATGCACAAATAACATTAATAACCTAATGATCTTCCATCACCCACTCAATCTTTCTTGTTTAGCCATAATATGTGCATCATTCGATTTTCCCCTGAGCTTGCTGTAAGCTCACCGTGGTGCAGGGGTGTATCTCTCTGTGATATCTGTATTTGTTGCACAGTTCTTTACACTACATTTTAATTGAAATATTGAATTTTTGTGTTGATGTTGATCATCACATTGGTGGGAATTTTCATTTACCTTAGACTGACACCCAATAGCCAATGTATTTTTTATGCTGGGGTGTCGTTAAACATTCATTCATTCATTCATTTACTCATTCATTCCAGTTTAGATAATTAACTCTGAATTAATTTGTTAATGGCAAAAAATATCCTGTTACTAATAAAAAAAAAAAAAGGAATCTAATTTTTAGTTTAATGTGATTCTGTTTAGAATTAATAAATAATGTTATTCTAGTAGTGATCCATAATTTGCACTCCTAACAATTCTCATAGAACAGAAACAAAATAAAAAGATTTTACATTTTGTTTTCTATAACATATTTGTATTTATTTATACAATGTATTTAGTATTTGCTAGAATTTATCAGATTGTTTTCAAAATGACATGAACAATGGCTGTAATACTGTGGTAACAAACATCAATACAGTTCACAAATGATGTTTAGATCATCTTCATTTAATGCACCACTATCTGTTTAATATTTCAACTATTGTAACTTACAGCTAAAACACTCCATGAAGACAAATGATTTTGGATTCAGGCAAACACATTTAAAAAAGATGTAACCCCAGAAGTATGTTAATCTTAAAGATGTTAAATTCTCTTCATGCTCTATCAAAGATCACATGAGAGAAAAAAAAAATCAAAATTGTGCTTCCAGCAGAATAAGGTAAAAACATTTGGAAAGCACTCATGTACCAATGGATCTGTTCTCTAAGATATTTCAACATGGCCAAGGAATAGCTTTTCAGTGTATAAATTTAAGATCTGACAACCAGCCCAAAGTCCAAAAATAATTTTTAACATACCCACATGCATCATATTCAGTATTCAGGCATGTCCACCTTAGCCCCCGACTCTGGTATGACCAGTGACTTGGTACAGGATAGAAAACTGGCCAATTTGCTAGATTAAAAATCATCACAAACTACAACAGGGCTGGCAACATATCTGGCTACACAATGTGTAAATAAGCTATTACAATGTGATAATTTCGAACCCTGCTCTACCAAACATAACAGCCCATAGGCAAGATACTGAAACTGAAGGCAGGTACTTACAACGCTAAACAATGTAGCTAAAGAATAGAGGTGAGGATTTTCATGTGCCTGTGTTTTGTTAACATTTACCAGCAAATCCCCAGCCGATGCCCCAGTAACCCAGCAGCTTATGTGAGCAACAGGCCCAACAGTAGGAATACCGGGATATTCAATCGTGTTTGCCTTTTATCAAAAACAAAATGTCAAGATGTATAAAAATAAGAACAAGATAGCAGGTACTAGGTGTGTACAGATTTTTAAACATGTATCAGTGCCTTCCTTTCAGACCCTCCCACCTCTTTGAAACTAGAACTTCATTACAGATAAAAATTAAAGCTGTGGAACACTGGTTGGAACAGGAAATAATTCCAAATCAGTGCACTGTGGAGAATAGATACTATGCAGGGCTCTACATTAACTTTTTAAGGCACCTATCCTGTAGGACATGCAAAAAATAAAACTACCTGTCCCATCATATATACCACATGTCCTTGAAAAGAACATTGCCACAATGTTTTCATGATATGGTTATATTATCATGCAAAACACAAGTTTATGCTTCGTCAGAAAGAGATAAAAATTAAATTATTTGGCAGATAATTGATGGGTTTTTTTTTCCACTGGATGTCATATGTTATTGTTTTCAATAGGTGCCAGAATTGACAGCTAATAATATATGGTGCGAAATTGTCCGTCTATGTTACCCTAATTAAATTATTTTGCTGTCTTCTTTTAATCTGCTGATTCAACTATTTATACAGATGGAAATATCATGTATGTAGGTCTTTTGCTACTCTGCCAATTACTTCCAAATTCTGCTGAAATACTGCATGCTTTTTTTTTTATTGATTAAGAAGGGTTGTTTTGTGAGAAACTACTTACATGTATGTAAATCAGGGTTCTCACGGACCCGGAGTTCCGGGTCCCTGGCACGTATCGCATACATATGCGTCCCTGTGGACGCAGTATATATATTTATTTTTAACTTAAATATGATTTTGGTGTTTTTTAAACATCTAAATTGTCTGTAAAGTCAATCAGCAACATTCATAAATATTCTTGGAAATTAATGTTAATTAGTACAATCAGTTGGTCACTCCAGAAAGCACCTACTTCGTGGAAATGAACTCAACCATGTAACCTAGATTTGCAACATTAACCGGTACGACAAAACACGACTAATAAAAAGTAAAACTTGTTGTCGCTAGTAATCAAACACTGAATATAAAAAAATGCAACATGTCTTAAATAATATTTCATTTTTATTTAATCGCATTTTCTAGCTTTACGACAAGCAGCTGGCAGTACACTACTGAAAAGTAGTCTGGTCACGTGGACATGCAAACAACGCCTATTCACACCATGAGGCGGATCAACTGAACAAAACTGGTTAAAAAAATTTGGTTCTAAAAATTGCGTGGGGGGGGG
>JAECMU010081219.1:0-10141 GCA_016106625.1 Dracogyra subfuscus
CGGACTATAGTGTGTAAATTCCGAGGGGAATGGGGGAAGTTAGGGTAGGGGGAAGTATTTGTACATGCATATGTTTGTTTTCCGGATTGAGGTGATGGGGAGAATGACTAGCGTGAAATCCTTCTCTGTGACCCCAAAATTCTATGTTTATAGAAACTGACACAATTTAGTACAATTTGCCGCAGTATTACTATTGGCGTATTTTGCGCTCTCATCAAAATGTTTTTGCAAAGTTAGAAAAGACGTCTTTATTCTCGAGGTTTGTTTACTGTTTAAATGGCTACTGAAGTGGGAGGAAATACATACGACGTGCAGTGAAATATCATGTCTTAAATAATTCATGAAAGTGTCTTGAAAATCCTGAGTTCATCTTCATTTGGAACTTGGATAATGCAGTATGTAGAAAGTGCAACATAAATTCTTCCTTGATACACCCCCCCCCCCCCCCCTCGTATGATGAGCGAGACAAAAATAGAACAGCGAAAAGTGGCGAAGTTGGCCGAATGCATCCACTCATTGGCTAGACTGGGTTCCTGTCTACCTAAAAGACACAATCGCACATAGATTTTGAGTTATCTTAACAATTATGTTTATATACATGGCACAGATCGCTATAGATGTTGTCTGATCACGATACATGATTTATCCAGGACAAATTACACATTTTGGTGATAGACTGTACACAGATATTACACAGTTTAGATATCACTTATACGTTCTCTGTGTTAGTACAATCAACTTACAGCTTATAGTAGATGATAGAATCCATAATCCGTACAATACAGGGAATCAGCTAGATCCGCTGGGTCTGTAGGACAAATAACAGCGGGATCCACTTTCCAGGATATATATTGTGCAACCCCCTCGGGAACAGGGGAAAAATAACCTGGGGAAAATAATGATAATAATAAATGTACACATCACTGCGGGGCCACCTGATGTGCGGGGGACGTAATACATGTTGCATGTGCTACTAGGATAAACAGGCCCTGGGAACAGCGACCTAGTACTGGAGCAAAGTGTCATTATTTGGGCAAACATTATAAAGGTATTCAGGCAAAACTATGCTAACCTCAGACCTTTTCAGCATATATTGTCATCATTCTACCCCAAACATTAGTTGCATTCCATGTAAAAATGCGCATTGATTCGTTTGCAACCCTATACAGCTGTTTGATAGTAAATTCAGGTAAAAGCCAAGCTGCCCCCCCCCCCCTCCCCCACACACACACAAATGGCAGCCCGTACGCTATGGTACAATTACAACTCGAACAGCATTTTCATTTCATTTGACTTTATTTCCGTGCTTATATCCAATTAAGGTGCAAACACTGTGTCCTGGGCACACACCTCGGCTATATGGGCTTTCTGACCAGGACAGTTGTTAGTGGTTATTAGAGAGAAGAGAGTTTAATGGTCTAACACCTACCCACTGAGTTGTTAAAACTCGTTCTTGCTAAGAGCCGGTACCGGTCTGCGAACCCTGTACCTACCAACCTTATATTATATATAGTGATAGACATAGTGATAGCCTTGCTCTGAATTATAGTACACACAAACAGCTTATATATTTAGTGATAAACGTGTTCTGGATTATAGTACACAAAAACAGCTTATATAATTAGTGATAGACTTGTTCTGGAGTATAGTACACACAAACAGCTTATATATTTAATGATAAACTTACTCTGGATTATAGTATGAACGCACAGCTTATATATTTAGTAATAAACTTGCTCTGGAGTATAGTACACACAAACAGCTTATATAGTTAGTGATAAACTTGTTCTGGATTATAGTACACAAAAAAGCTTATATAATTAGTGATAGACTTGTTCTGGAGTATAGTACACACAAACAGCTTATATATTTAATGATAAACTTACTCTGGATTATAGTATGAACGCACAGCTTATATATTTAGTAATAAACTTGCTCTGGAGTATAGTACACACAAACAGCTTATATAGTTAGTGATAAACTTGTTCTGGATTATAGTACACACAAACAGCTTATATATTTAGTGATAAACTTGTTCTGGATTATAGTACGCACAAACAGCTTATATATTTAATGATAAACATGCTCTGGAGTATAGTACACAAAAACAGCTTATATAGTTAGTGATAAACTTACTCTGGATTATAGTATGAATGCACAGCTTATATATTTAGTAATAAACTTGCTCTGGATTATAGTACACAAAAACAGCTTATATATTTAGTGATAAACTTGTTCTGGAGAATAGTACACACAAACAGGTTATATATTTAGAGATATACTTGCTCTGGATTATAGTACACACAGACATCTTATATATTTAATGATAAACTTGCTCTGAAAAATAATACACACAAACAGCTTATATATAATATTTAATGAAATAAAGAAAAACAGATTTTTTGTTATTTAACGAAGCACTCACTACATTTTAATTACGGTTATGTGGCGTCAGGCATATGGTTAAGGACCACACAGATATTGAGAGGAAACCCGCTGTCGCCACTTCATGGACTACTCATTCCGATGAATCTTTCATATGCACCATCCCACAGACAGGATAGCACATACCACGGCCTTTGATATACCAGTCGTGGTGCACTGGCTATGACGAGAATATATATTTAATGATACACTTGCTCTGGATTATAGTACACACAAACAGCTTATATATTTAGCGATAGACTTGTCATGTTTCACAATATACTTGTTTTGGGTCAAAATAGACTTGTTATGGGTCGCCATATACTTGTTTTGCGTCACCATAGACTTGCTATGGGTCACCATAGACTTGTTATGGGACACAATAGACTTGCTGGGGGCGAAATGTAGCCTAGTGGTAAGGTGTTCACTTGATGCACAGGCGATCTAGGATGGATCCCCTTCGGTGGACCCATCCAGTGCTCTACATCTGATATAACAAAGGTCGTGGTATGTACTATCCCGTCTGTGGAATTGTGCATGTAAAGGATCCGTTGGTGCTAATTAAAAAAAGCAGTGCACCAAGTGACGACAGCGGGTTTTCTCTCTCAATATTTGTGTGGTTCTTAACCATAAATCTGACGCCATATACCCGTAAATTAAATGTGTTGAGTGCGTTGTTAAATAAAACATTTCCTTCCTTCCAATAGACGTGTTGTGGGTCACAATGCACGGTTCTTAGACACTGTGGTAGACTTCCTCTGGGATCCATGTCAGGTACTTGTCAGCAGACTGGATCTCTGTGCGTAATGGACTCATGTTGCTAATCAGATCACCATGGCAAATGAATATTTTCACAAACCTAGGAAAATACATACATTAAAGGGACAGTCCTGAGTTTCATGCATTATAAGATGTTTCTGACTAATAAATGTTTTTAACGTCTAAAAATATGCAGTAAATATATTTGTTCTTGTTTGGCATATCAGTGTTAATATATTGAGTGTGCCTTTCTCATCATTTTAATGTTTGTAAAGAGCCAAAACTGGATTTTGTCTTGAAATAATTTTGTACGTACGATTATTTTTCTTTAAATGAAATAACATGGAATTTAACCTAGAACCAATACTAGAATGACCAAAAACAGGTAACTAATTTGATATGCAATTACAGTCTTTACAAAGTCTCTGATCGTCGATATCATCTTAAAAATTGCAGCAGACTCAGGAATGTTCATTTAAACGTGGTCACTGTTCGTAGTAGTCAAATTATGCCAGCAAAGAGGGAGAGGTGGTCTTGTTGGAATGGCAGCATTGAAATCATATATTTGCTATTGATGGATTTTTTTCAAGTTCAAGTAAAATCACTTTTATTTCATTTCAACTTATTGTCGTGCTTATATCCAATTAAGGTTCAAACACGCTGTCCTGGGCACATACCTCAGCTATCCGGGCTGTATGTCCGGGACAGTGGGATAGGTGTTAGTTTGTTAGTGGTTAATGAGATAGTAGAGGGTGTAGTGGCCTTACACCTACTTATTGAGCCCTTAGGAACTCGCTTTGGACTGGAGCCTGTACCTACCAGCCTGTAGTCTTCTACTCATCAGCATGCATAATAAATACCTGTCTTTATGTACAGTGGGGGACTGATTTTCACATAATATGGCAGCTGGTAAAAACGCATATTCGAATCTTTGCTTTCAGATAGGTTTGGAATTTAAATTAATTCAATCAATATTGATAAAGCCTTCCTTTTGACGTCGCTATTATTATTTTATAGTATTTCTACATGGATATATTCCGTCATTTCTCTTTTATTATGGTAAAACTATCATTATCTAACTTCTCTTAATTTCATTTATAATTTAAACCAATCCTGCGTAGTTGCCGAGTGACATTATTTAACCAACTATGTTCATATTGATGCATTTCTCCACAAAGAGCCTCGTGCAATACATTTATTGGTGCTACATAACTTCATCCAAAATTTAAAGAAAAAACAACAATCTCCTTACTATTTGCACTGAAAAACGTCCTAGTTCACTATATGTAAAATCGTTACATTTGCCTTTATTGGTATCGTTTTGCAGAACTGTGCATGCAATGCTTCTGTGTATTTATCTTAAATTGTAATTTAAAACATCATATTTCACAACCATAATTGAAAACACTGTTTTCGTATGTATCGAATATAGATAACATAGTTTCAATATTGAAATAATTCTAATTTCAAATACCACACGCAAAATGAGTTGTCTCAAACCTGTTCATTGTGTGTTTCCATCATTCTAACACACTATTAGATCAGGTCCACGCGAATATGCTTAGTGATTCGTTTGCAACCTTATATAGCTGTTCGGCCAAGAAATATGTGTGGCTCCAGTTACACGTGAAAACAAAATTAGAATAGGTAGGTAGACTATACATGTTTCTATCATTCTACCACGATATTTATTATTTGATGTCCATGTAAATATGCTTTAGTTATTCGTTTGCAACGTTATATAGCTGTTTGACAATGACGTTAAGGCCAAATCTAGGAAATATGTATGGTTCCAGTTACATGTGGAAATAAAATTAAGTAGTAGGTAGGTAGGAATCATTCTACCACAAAATTATTTCATGTCCATGTCAATATGCTTAGTTATTTGTTTGCAACTTAACATAGCTATTTGACAGTAATGTTAAGGCCAACTATGGAAAATATATTAACGTGTTAACAAAATTAGAGTAGGTAGGCAGGCTATGATTTTGTTTTATCATTCTAACATAATATTCGTAGAAGTATATGTAAATATGCTTAGTGGTTCGTTTGCAACGTTATATAGCAGATTGATTATAATGCCAAGGCAAAATATAGGAAATATATGTGGCTCCGGTTACATGTGAATTTGTTTTATAATTATGTAGGTAGGCTATATATTTTTTATTTTATGTTTTATTCATTTCTAAAATCTGGCAAACAAACGCTGCACCCTCTCACTCTTTTGATTACCAGGTTTTGGGTCGGCAAAAATTAGTTCATTAAATTGTGAGTTTATTTAACTTATGAATTTTTATATTGATGTTTTATCATCACATTAGTTTTATGTTTGCGTTTACAATAGGGTCTCGTTAAAAATCTATTCTAATTATTTCAAGGCTCGAAATGGCTTTGTGACTGAGTCGCCAAGTCCGTCAATATTCTGTTTGGGCGACTTGAATGTCAAACAAAATAAAACAATAATAATGGCATTAGTCGTCCTAATAATACAATTATTTGAGCGGTCTACTTTATATCTGTAACATATGAGCCACTATTAGTATTTGTATCTATTTATTCGGGCATCTTTGTTCAATTCACGCAAATATCGGGCTCACACCCCCTCCTACAAACATGGGAGCCAATACGCCTTTGATTTTGAAACGTATTACTTACAAAGAATTCGTATCGACCACGTAAATGCCGCCTTTCCAGAAGTAAATGTTGGACGGTGGAGGCAGGGTCGGGGATGACGACAGTGACTTCTTTTCGGTCTCGTTCCCACTCGTCTGATATCACTAATGTGTTAGTGCCGAGGTTTTGCCATATTAGCATATTAACTGAAAAAACAAATATGAACAAACGAATCAATGAATGAATGGATAGGGGTACGAACTCCCATATTTGTAGCGGGCAGGCTCGTTTTTGCCCAAATTAAACGTTTCATTTCAACTTATTTGTGTGCTTATATATCTAATATAACGTTCAAGCACGCTGTCCTAGGTATCCACTTCAGCTATCTGGGCTGTTTGTCCAGGATAGTGGATTAGTTAGTGTGTAAGTTAGTAAGAGAGAAGTGGGTATAGTGTGTAAGGCACACCTACCCATTGAGCCCTTAAGAACTCTGGGTTGGAGCTGGTATCGGGCTTGGAACTCTGAACCTACCAGCCTGTAGTCCAATGGTTTAACCACGACACCACCAAGGCCGGTCGAATTAAACGAAAATGCACGCATCTGGATAACAACATTTATTCATATTAGCATTACTACCAAACAGTTATACAAGAGTTAGAATGTTTAGGGTAGAATGATGGAAATACATGGCAAAGATGTCTGAAGTTAGCACATTTTGCCGGAATATCTGGATAATTGTTCCAAGAAGTTGAGGCTTTGTTCTAGCACTAGAGGGTCAATTGTTCCCGTGTACCGGCCTCGGGTGCGCAGTTGTTAAGCTACCGGACTACAGGCTGATAGGTACAGCGAGTTCTTAATGGCTCGTTGGATAGGGGAGAGGACACTACACCTCTTCTCTCTCACTAACCACTAACCAACTAACAACTGACAGCTCATATAGCTGAGATGGGTGCCCAGGACAACGTGCTTGAACCTTAATTGGATATAAGCACGAAACTAAGTTGAAATGAATTTCCCAGTGTGCCCCGTTTTGTATGTTTATAAATTAATGAATGAATGAATGAATGGATGAGTGAATGGATAGATGTTTAGCGTTACCCCAACACGAATGATATATCGGCTATTGATTTATGAATGAATGAATGGATGTTTAGCGTTACTCCAACACGAATAATACATCGGCTATTGATTTATGAACGAATGAATGGATGTTTAGCGTTAGCCCAACACGAATAATACATCGGCTATTGATTTATGAATGAATGAATGGATGTTTAGCGTTACCCCAACACGACTAATACATTGGCTATTGATTGTTAAACGTTCATTCATTTCAACTTATTTTCGTGCTTATATCCAATACAGATTCAGTTACACTCTCCTCAGCTATCTGGACTGGCTGTCCAGGACAGTAAGTTAGTTTTTAGTGGCTATTGTTAGTAAACTTGGGTAAATACTCAATGCATCATGGCACCTCAACACGCATGAACGCACGCGCGCGTTCGTACATGGCATGCACACACACACACACACACACACACACACACACACACACACACACACACACACACATACACACCAAAACATTAATCAATGGTATCACTGATATGGTGACAGTCTTTAATATTTTTAATGCCGTATAATTACTTACGTATAGGATCAACAGCAAATCCACTTGTTTGCTGGATATCTGCTACTTCATAAGCATCACTCTCGGTGTAATGTCTGCGCCACAGTTTATGGTTGTCAGTCCAAAACACCAGTCTACATAGAAATAAATAAAGCCTATTAATATATATATATATATATGTATGTATGTATGTATGTATGTACGAATAGAAAATCCTTCTGTGTTGCTGGCACTTCTCCTCTAAAGTAGCAAGGGGGCTTGAGATAATATATTTTATATAAAGAAAAAGCCAGAAGCCTCCTTTAAAGTCATATATCCCTCTTTAATTCAAATGTTCTCCCATTCAGTCTTCATCAGGGAATTTAAAAACTAAACTAAAAGAAGTCAAACCATCCTGTATGAAAACATGGATTGAATAATCATTATATATTATAGAGATTATCCTGAAGTTTGTTTCTATTGTTAAGATGTCATCGATTAACAGAGACTCTTTTAAGTGCCGCTAGCGGGTTTCCTCGCTCAATATCTGTGTGATCGTTAACCGTATGTCCGACGCCATATAACCGTAAATAAAATGTGTTGAGTGCGTCGTTCAATAAAACATTTCCTTCAGTCTCTCGAAAAATTATCTGCGATGTTGTGTGGTAATTTTAGCTTCCAAAAATAAATAAGACAAATTGACAGCTTTTCGCTTTTCACATACCGTTATTTCGATCCCTGCTATACCACGCCCGGTTTCTGGCAATGGCTGGGCACAGAAGAAACAGCTGCTCATTTTAACATGGATTACAATTAATATTGTGGCTAGAACGATGGAAGGAAGGAAGGAAATGTTTTATTTATCGACACACTCAACACATTTTATTTATGGCTAGACGTCGTCGGACATATGGTTTAGGACCACACATAATTGACCAGCTCATTTTTACCCGGGTATCTCTATAGGTTTTTCCGAATTTGGGGATTTGATCCAGCTCTGGGGGACGGCAGTTGCTCCCACTAGCCCCGTAGCTAAGACTTATGATTTCTGTGGATCATGTCTCTGAACCCACTACAGATCCTGATTCCATTAGAGCTAGGTTCATTTGTCCTTTTAAAACAAATATGACTCCCTCTTTACAACATTGTAGATCCGCCCCTTCAGACACTCATATTCAAAACAGAACATAACTTTATCTCACTCAAAGGCACTATACGGTGGCATCAGAGGAGTACATTATATAAATTGTATATGTATATATACGCATGCGTTAAGTGACAAATGTTTATAACAAACAGATAAAATGTATAAGATTATAAGCTATATAAAATGGGATTACAGGAGGTAAAGTGGTTATTAATAATATTAAGTTCACACAGGTAGTTTTTTTAAGGATGGTGACATGTTTATAATTGAAAAGTTCTCTGAATTTAATTACATTTGGTCTAATAACATGGTATGTCTTTAGTAATCAAAGTGAGGATACATGTCTATTAATTTCATTAGTCTCACCTCTGGTCTGGTAAAACGTTAACGTTGCCGATGAAAGGTGGTTTCCCGTCTCCAGTTTGAAAACACGCCGTCTTGTGGTTATCCAAATCAAATGAGTTGATGTTGTCTGCATTGTTGACGTGGTACTCGTAAAACAGACGTCGATTCCCCGAGTCGATCGCAAAACCTGAACTGTTGCTATCTGAAACGACGTGTTTTAAACATTTATCTTTTATAAGTTACTTATTTGTAAGTTAGATTACATTACATGCATGTAGAGAATACTACATGAGTGACCGTTATATACCATTTATCTTGCACCGAGTTGTTTTATAATGTAGTTAACGAACGAAATGAAGTTGAATATTTATTAAACAACGAATTGTAAGATAAATGATATTTAACGGACGCGAAGGTTGTATTATATTTCTCACATATCCTAAAAAAAGACAAGAACGAAAAGAAGGAAATGTTTTATTTAACGACGCACTCAACACATTTTATTTACAGTTATATGGCGTCGGTCATATGGTTAAGGACCACGATGATATTGAAAGAGGAAACCTGTTGTCACGACTTATAATAATGCAGCAAGGGATGTTTTATATGCACTTTCCCACAGATAGGAGAGCACATGTGTTTTGTTTCCAGTCGTGTTGCAAAGGTTGGAACGTGAAATAACCAAATCAGCTAAATGGAGATTCGAACTTGCGACGCAAGCACAGCAAGCAAGTGCTTGACCGGCAGAACTAAATCCCGTTCCATAGGTAGAGTAGGTCAGCTGTTTAAACATGTATCATTTTTGCTTAACTACATGACTCTGGCATTTGTTGTCAAGAACTTTACATGACAATGTCAATCGTCTGATCAATTTAAAAGTATCACTTTAAACGTGAATAATTAATATCGTTTAAAACCTATGACATTAACGATGAATAATCCATAAAGATGGACAAGGCTTTTTTTTTGTATTATTTTTTTAATATGTTGCACTTTTAACATATGGGTGCAGACTTGGGGTAGACATACCCTGTGTCCGTTTTTAAAGGACATCGTAGTCATCAGAGGAAATCCGCTACATTTTCTACTAATGCAGCAAGGGATCTTTAAATGCACTTTCCCACATACATGAACGCACATAACATGACCTTTGTCCATTTGTGGTGCACTGGTTGGAACGAGAGAAAACTGAGTCATCTAACTGTATCCACCGAGGTTCTTCGATCCTACGACCCAAGCACCTC
>JAECMU010081234.1:0-16714 GCA_016106625.1 Dracogyra subfuscus
TACAACAACAGTCGTTACTACGACATTTACACCATTTGACCACAAATTCTCGGATACAAACGTACATCAGTGTTATTGTGTTAATTACACCAGAATTCACACCTTCCGACACAGACAAAGCAAATTAGGAACAAACATGCATCTGACATTCAAAAACACCTCTTTACAATAACATTACATAATTCGGTTATCAGTTAATATTAATTTTAAAAAAAAATATTATGTCATATTATGAGATAACTCATGACAATTCAATACAATGGCAATTTCAATACAACGACAAAGTGACCCAGGGACGAACATCGAACATGGTCGTTGTAATGAGGTCTGACTGTATATAATACAGGCCTTGACCTTAACTTTTTTCAGTGGTAGCCCAATGGTCTACCAGCTTATAAAATCTCAGGAAAACCTGGTAGCCCCACAATTTTAACAAAGAAAAAACTGTTTTGTTTTTTTATATATATATATAAACATGTTATTTTAGGTGGGGCTATTACGTATTTAAGCGTGTTGTTAATTGTGGAGTAATTGGATGCGCAACAAAAGTCTAGTAGACCAGCGGACTACTGGGTTTAGACATCTGGTAGCCCAAACAACAAATTGGTAGCCAAAACACCCCGGGCTACTGCTAAGGTCGAGCCCTGTAATATATACATATTATGTGTGTGTGTGTGTGTGTATATATATATCAATTTGGTGGACCTCTTAGCCCCCACCCACCCACCCATTTACAGTCTTATAAATGGAAGAGTCTTATAAATGGAAGAGTATTTATTGCTATGAGGAGTCAGTTGGATCATGCTTGTATTTAGTTCTTGGTTCTAAAGTGGGCAACAAATCTCTATGACTTTTATTCTTTCGTAGCTAATATCACCTTGTGTGCATAGAATCATATTAAAAATTAACATATTGAATAAAGTCAAGTGCTGTAAAGAAAAAAGATGAATTTTTTTTCTTCAAAATAGTGGATTCAGTGTTTAAAATACATTCTTCCCCCCCCCCCCCCAAAAAAAAAAAAATGGAGAGAAAAAAATAACACAAACAAACCAAACTCCTGTAATCCAATGGAGGAATGTAGAGTAGATCAATCATGAACATTTTCAATACTTAAAAGTATTTATAAAATTATAGATTGTGCAGTTCACACCATGTTGTCAAAGTATTTATACAATTATAGATTGTGCAGTTGACACCATGCTGTCAAAGTAGGCCATACATGATTCATTATAATGTGTTGGACAGATTTCATTCCCATAATACTTTATCATTCCAAATCCAAAACAGCATTGGGAATGAGGGTCTTGACTTTTGAAATCTAATTGTGGTGTAAATTTGAAGAGTGTTCTTCCATTTGCAATTTGTTAATCATGTACATTATTAGTGCTAATATAAAATTGTAAATATTTGATAGTTTTATTAACTAATTTTTTTTAGTCAATATGTAAAAGTTGTACATTTTACAGAGTTTTATTTATTTAAATATTGCTTCGCTAAAAGAAGTGAAATTATTTGTGAGATTAAAAACATATTAATAGATGTTACAGTTGCAATCTTGCTGAGCTTACCTAGTGTTTAACATCGTTTACTAATGAAAATTACAAACACAGCTTATTAGTTTTATCATTTCTTCCATTTCCAATATTAAACAGATACCATTGTATGTCTTAGTACTTTTAACTAAACATTATAGTTTCATCCTCATGTTTTAGTATGTTCAGCTAAATAGTTACAAATTCTCCCACTCTCTTTGCCTCAGTTTGGCTAACAGTGAATTATTCTGATGAAAAGAAATAAGGGGACACATTTATTTTCTACTAGATTAGCTAGGCCTGTATAAAATACAGTAATGTAATATTGAACTGAAGGTCAGTAATGTGACATTGAATGTCAGGTGAGGGTTCTGGGCCCCGTTCTACGAAAGAATTGTAGCTACGGTTAATTGTAGTGACTTAAGCTGAGTTTTACAACTGGCAGCATAACCTTTACCGGCGCTCCACAAAGCAACCTTATGGTAATCGTAAGTGTCGCTTTAATGATTAAAATCTTCTTTGCGAAGAAGTGCGAATTAATTAAATAATAAGTTGGTTACTGACTTTTTGGAACATCTTGCTTGTATTCATTAGTGTTGGACATCAATGAAGTAACTTTGGCAGATTATTTACAAAGCCATAATTGCCGAATACTTAAGACATGAGTTATCTCCTGTATTTTCGTGTGAAGGTTGTATGGTTTAAATAGTTTTTGATTGAGCGCAGTTTCACAAATGTTATTTGGTATATATTCTAACAATTTTTACACAAAAAGTTAGTATCCTCCTTAGAAAATAATCAAATCATCATCTAACTGCAATTTGACATCTTCGTTACTGGCTTACAACTGCCTTATACCAATTGTAAATTTACACAAAAATTTATGAGGATAGTAAGCTAGGCCGTGTCGTGGAATAAGTTGGCAATCCTAAGGTTGATGACATTCACACCCTTGTTTTGGCTTCATACACAATAAATATATAATATCTTACCATAATTTCACATGAAATCCATATTTCGTAAAAGGTACAATTTTTTAATCACAAACATTTTCTTGAAACACATTCAGGTGCACTGATTAAAAAAATATTCAATAGCAATATTGTACTGGAATTTTTCCAGCATTCTTAAAACAGAAACTTCATGTACCCAGTTTGTTATTGTAAGGAGAAGTCATTCAAATTAAAAAATAGCTGTATTATTACAATGCTTCACCACATTAAAATAAAAACTGGTCTATTAACGCTGTTTACAGGTTGGTATTGTTTTATTTTTCATAATTCTGGTCAAAATATTAATTTTAAGTTTTAAAAGAAATGAAAAGTACTTTTTGTCAAATATATCATATCAAAAAATTACCGTTGGATATGTTTTATTTATTTTGTATGAAGCCAAAACTAGTGTTCGAAAAATTACTGTTGTCGACTTTAGAAAAAAAGTAAGGTCACAATGGTAGGTATTTACAACGATAGTAGTGCCAAAATTGCTTCACAGAATGGGGCCCTGGTAGCACGCAGTATTATGTATTCCCTCATTTCTCATCATCAGTAGGTTATGATCCATCTATATTGGAAATAAAACACACAATTTGATTTTAACAAAGGGAAGAAAATGATTGATACCCCCGGTAATCGATTCTTTAGTCATTCTATTAAAATGTGGGTTTTTTTGTAAATAATTTCAGTTTGGTTTGATGTAAGAAGAAAAGTAAAAGTGTTTTAGAAATAACAAAGAAATACAATTTGTGTGTGCAATTTACAAATCAATCGGCACAAAAATAAATAACTTGTAGTAAATTACATACCGGGTAGTATGAAAAAAATGTGATCCCTGTAGGATGGACTATATATTAGTATACTGTATACTGAACTCAAGTTTGCTGCTTTCACATAACCATATGATTTTAAATGTTAGATACATGTATATATATATTTTTATTATTTCATATGTAAATTAGATTATTATACATTTATGATTTTAGATGTAAATTAGCTCATTAATTTGTTATCTCTGTTTACGGACCTGTTTTCTCTGAAATCTATATGTGTTTTAAGTGTTTGTATTTTAAGAACTATGTAATATTTGAAGATTTTGTGACAACCATCAGCCACCAAAAGTGAATGTTTCCACATTTTGAGAACAGTATTTAGTCCGTTATATCAGTTTGTTTTTACTGTCTTCTGGGCTGTCTACACCATCACTTATCTGAACTTTCCAGAAGCAATCTGTTTGCCCCTCCTTTGGCACACGTCCTCTGCTGCTAAAAAGCTGGTCTGTCCCACGGCATGGAATAGGGCGTGGGATACAGCTCAGTGGTACAACGCTTGCCTGATACACGATCGATCTAGGATCAATTCCTGTCAGTGGGCCCATCAGGCTATTTCTCGTTCCAGCCACTGGTGTAACAAAGGCTGTGGTATGTACTATCCTGTCTGTGGGACGGTGCATATATAAAGGATCCTTTGCTGCTAATAAAAAAGAATAGCCCATGAAGTGGCGACAGCGGGGTTTCCTCTCTCAATATCTGTGTGGTCCTTAACCATATGTCCGACACCATATAACCGTCAATAAGATGTGTTGAGTATGTCGTTAAATAAAACATTTCCTTCCTTCCTTCTTTGAGATGATCAGACTAAGCCCACAACAATAGCTAAACAATAGCTAATGGGAAATAGACAGTGTGTGGGCTTGATAGCTAAAGACAAGGTTTAGAATTTAGAGGTGAACAGTAAAAAAGTTGAGAGAAATGAGATGGAGCACAAAGAAAAAACGTTAAGAGGTCAATAATTTTTTTTTTTTAAACCTAAACACCATATATGGTCTGGTACTATATGTTTCCAAAATGTATCAGTAAAAAATTAAAAGGTGACAGGTTTAAAAAAAGAAGAAGAAAAACAATATGATATTTTATATATCAAAATATCTCTGTCTATAGACAGATAGCGATAGATGGATTTGATGGAGATAGATAGATGCATAAAGGTGACAAGTCCAAAAAAGTTAAACAATATTTGATATATCTATCTAGCTGTCTATAGATAAAGATAGATCTCTCACACACACACACACACACACACACACACACACAGACACACACACATGTACATACAAACACATACCGCCCTACAAGCATATACACACACACACACACACACACACACAGAGAGAGATGGAGAGAGATATGTGCCCTCATATATGTGCATTACACACATCTTTTACATATATGTACATACAAACACATACCATTCATACAGATTTCATTCCCATAATACTTTATCATTCCACATCCTCAACAAATCCAAAACAGCATTGGGAATGAGGGTCTTGACTTTTGAAATCTAATTGTGGTGTAAATTTGAAGAGTGTTTTTCCATTTGCAATTTGTTAATCATGTACATTATTAGTGCTATTATAAAATTGTAAATATTTGAGTTTTATTAACTAATTTTTTTTAGTCAATATGTAAAAGTTGTACATTTTACAGAGTTTTATTTATTTAAATATTGCTTCGCTAAAAGAAGTGAAATTATTTGTGAGATTAAAAACATATTAATAGATGTTACAGTTGCAAACTTGCTAAGCTTACCTAGTATTTAACATTGTTTACTAATGAAAATTACAACACAACTTATTAGTTTTATCATGTCTTCCATTTCCACCATTAACAGATACCATTGTTTGTCTTAGTACTTGTATAGTCTCATTGACATGTTTTAGTAATGTTCAGATAAACAGTTTCAAATTCTCCCACTCTCTTGGCCTCAATTTGCCTAACAGTGAATTATTCTGATGAAAAGAAATATGGGGACACATTTAATTTCTACTAGATTAGCTAGGCCTGTATAAAATACAGTAATGTAATGTTGAACTGAATGTCAGTAATGTGACATTGAATGTCAGTTAATGTCTTACACTATAGATGAGGGTTCTGGGCCCCGTTCTACGAAAGAATTGTAGCTAAGGTTAATTGTAGTGACTTAAGCTGAGTTTTACAACTGGCACCGTAACCTTTACAGCTGTTCCACAAAGCAACCTTATGGTAGTCGTAAGTGTCCATTAATGATTAAAATCTTCTTTGCGAAGAAGTGCGAATTAATTAAATAATAAGTTGGTTACTGACTTTTTGAAAGATCTTGCTTGTATTCATTAGTGTTGGACATCAATGAAGTAACTTTAGTAGATTACATGTATTTACAAAGCCATAATTGCCGAATACCCAAGACATGAGTTATCTCCTGTATTTTCGTGTGAAGGTTGTATGGTTTAAACAGCGCAGTTTCACAAATGTTATTTGGTATATATTCCAACCATTTTTAAACAAAAAATTAGTATCCTTAGAAAATTATCAAATCATCATCGAACTGCAATTTGACATCTTCGTTACTGGCTTACAACTGCCTTATACCAATTGTAAATTTACACCAAAATTTATGAGGATAATAAGCTAGGCCGCATCGTGGAAGAGGTTGGCAATCCAAAGTTCGATGACAGTCACTTTTCGCACCCTTGTTTTGGCTTCATACACAGTAAATATATCATATCTTACCATAATTTCACATGAAAACCATATTTTGTAAAAGGTACAATTTTTTAATCACAAACATTTTCTTGAAACAAATTAAGGTGCATTGATAAAGTTCAAAAAAAATAAATTCAATAGCAATATTGTACTGGAATTTTTCCAGCATTCTTAAAACAGAAACTTCATGTACCCAGTTTGTTATTGTAAGGAGAGGTCATTCAAATTAAAAAATAGCTGTATTATTACAATGCTTCACCACATTAAAATAAAAACTGGTCTATTAATGCTGTTTACAGGTTGGTATTGTTTTATTTTTCATAATTCTGGACAAAATATTAATTTTTAAGTTTTAAAAGATGAAAGAAATGAAAAGTACCTTTTTGTCAAATATATCATATAAAAAAATTACCCTTTGGATATGTTTTATTTATTGTGTATGAAGCCAAAACTAGGGTTCGAAAAATTACTGTTGTCGACTTTAGTAGTGCCAAAATTGCTTCACAGAATGGGGCCCTGGTAGCACGCAGTATTATGTATTTTCTCATTTCTCTCCATCAGTAGATTATGATCCATCTATATTGGAAATAAAACACACAATTTGATTTTAACAAAGGGAAGAAAATGAGTGATACACAACACCCCCCACCCACCCACCCTGGTAATTGATTCTATGGTCATTCTATTAAAATGTGGGGTTTTCTGTAAATAACTTCAGTTTGGTTTGATGTAAGAAGAAAAGTAAAAGTGTTTTAGAAATAACAAAGAAATACAATTTGTGTGTGCAATTTACAAATCAGTCGGCTCAAAAGTAAATAACTTGTAGTAAATTACATAGTATGAAAAAAATGTGATCCCTGTGGGATGGACTATAAATTAGTATACTCAAGTTTGCTGCTTTCACATAACCATATGATTTTAAATGTTAGATATATATACACTTATGATTTCAAATGTAAATTAGATTATTATACACTTATAATTTCAGATGTAAATTAGATTATATATACACTTATGATTTCAGATGTAAATTAGATTATATACACTTATGATTTTAGATGTAAATTAGATTATATATACACTTATGATTTTAGATGTAAATTAGATTATATACACACTTATGATTTTAGATGTAAATTAGATTATATACACGATTATATACATCTTTTTGTACAAATTGTTTATTTAATACCTTTTTCTTTGTTTAGATCAGGTTACGTTTCAAATAATGTTAGGGAACTTTTCATTTATTATTAAATTGGATACATATTTACTATGAGAAATTAATAATTATTACTCATTCCAGCCTGTGCTCCACAACTGTTGTAACAGAGGCTGTGGTATGTACTATCCTGTCTGTGGGATGGTGCATATAAAATATCCCATGCTGCAAATCGAAAAGAGTAGCCCATGAAGTGGGAACAGTGGGGGTTTTCTTTCAATATCTGTGTGGTCATTAACCATATGTCTGATGCCATATAACCGTAAATGAAATGTGTTGAGTGTGTTGTTAAATAAAACATTTCCTTCTTCTTTAATAATCAGTTTTTGTAGATTTTGTAAACTGTTGATGATTGTGTCTTGTTTAAATCTACAAGCTTTATTCACTTTATTCATTGTAACTATCACTTTATCACTTATAGGCTTAACCTTTTTATAATCAAATATGTGATCTATACCTTTGTTTTCATTTAAACATTATGTGTTGATTTCATATGTCTGGGTTTCGTAACACCGGGTTATATGAAAACCTAGGTTTAAAACTGGTTTACGTAAAACGCAGAAAAACTTAACCTATACCGTCACCTCTGGTGCATTTCACATGTGTGTGTTTTACCCATGTTGTATGGCATACACTTCAATACTTTATATTTGAAACTCGGTACCAGTATTTATTAGCGTTCACATAAGAAATAGGGGATCAGTGACCTCTTGCTTCCCCTTCCCCCCTTCAGTCTGGAGCAAATCTTTGTTTTTGGGCAAAAATTAGCTGGCCTGAAAATGTTTCACCATATATTTCCATCATTCTACTCACAATATTAGTTATAATCCATGTAACATTTATAAAATGCATACAGAACCCTACATAGCTGTTGGTAATAATGCAAATATCAACAAATGTTGTTACCAAAAATCTGGTATTTCCCTTTAATTTCGGCAAAAAACAGCTTTCCCCCCCCCCAAAAAAAAAAAAAAACCCACCCAACTTTTAAAACATTTTAACCTGTAGGCCTATTTATCTCACAAGTTGTTTTAAAATGTATGTAACAATGAAAGGGAGTTTGATAAATTTTTAAACAATGATTCTATTTCTTACATATACATATATATACATGTACTCAAAAACCAACTTTTAAGGAAATTTTGACATCTTTTTTTACTAAAAGTTAGTTACAGCCATTGCATTTGTAGCTAACTTAGGCGTCACATAAACATGGTTGTCAGGTTAACTTTACACCACAGTGTAATCGATTTCCATCATGTTGTTTTTCATTGGATGTATGGCACTGGTGACCTGTCATCACTTAGGAGCAACCAGTTGTATATCAACACCCGTAAACAACTGTGTGTTATAAAATAATAACGCATGTTCTAACCAAAGGGTATGTAAGAAAGTGGTTAACATTGTTTCTATTCATGTACATGCATAAAGTCGTTTAGAGAAAAAATAGCTCGTTTATGATCCTCTATATATCTCAGGCTCTTTGTTGTTTGTTCTCTTTGAACATTGTGAATAATTATTGTGTGAAAGGGTGGGTCTAATTATACAGTGATGCTAAAAAATAAAATGCAAAAGGGCATCTTGTATAAAAGTGGGGTCAAACCGCCCGACCCCCCCACCCCTTTATCCTTTATGTTCACATTTTATGGCTCTGATGTAAACAAAAAAAATTCGGCTGAAATTATCCATAAAGAAAAGTTACTTTGAGTAAACCCAGTGAAAAAACACCTCGAGGGCAGGTTTAAAAAAGTTAATGGAAACCAGAAATATGAATTGCAAAATATACATGACCCAGGGTTTAACCTAGGTTTAACCCATATGTTTCCAAAATACACTGATAACCCAGACATAAAATCTGCCCTCTGTTTTGTCAAAAACAACTGACAACTAAGTATTGTACAAAACTCAGAATGTGATAGGCTAATTACCAAACGTTTGACGTTGATGAATGATGAATAAATCAATCTGGTCTAGTGGTGTTGTTAAACAAAACAAACTTTATTTATTTTTACATGCTCCAATGATTTATTTTATTTACAATAATTAGTTTTTAGGTCTGATTTCAAATTGTTAAATTTCTAGAAATATTGTAGTGGTGTATACCAACATGTTTTATTTAAATTAATCTTTTGGGTCTTGTATTATGTGGATGAATTAATTAATTATACATGTTGTTTTTAGTTTTAAGAATCAAGGGAGTTAGATGAGTGGGACAGTTTCTGGAAATTTGACCTGTAGTTTGAAGTAACAATTATTAATACACTATTTATGCATGTATTTATGTTGACCTTTTCTCTAAAGTAAAATTAAAAAAATAAATAATGAATTGCTATTTATCCTGCAACCACTGTTTCTATTGACAGACTATGATGATGGATAAAGCAAAGTGGTAACCTGCTACTAGCAGGATATTACTTTTGACGTCAATCGCGTGATGACATACGCATAGCTTCATTACAAAATCACTCATTTAACCTCTAGGTCTTCGTACAATGTGACTGAAATAACAGAAATAATAGCTTTTCCCTTTAATTTTTTATGGTCTCCGGGATAAAGATAATACCTAGTTAATGACGTCGGCTATCTGCTTTATCCTGTTCAGGCCGAATGAAAAATGTCCCATTCTTACCTTGACAGGATAAAGCCGATATGCAACATCATTAACTAGTTATTCTCTGTTTATGCTATGAAATCACTTTTATTCATGGTGGTTTAAAAAAAAAAAAATTGTGGACTAGAGCCATCAATGAAGTTAAGAACACCAGTAAAATATAGTACATATATTGTATATATGTATATATAACTATATATATATATATAATACACATCTTTGATTCTACCTTTTCAATCCACAAATTTAATTACCCAGTGAAGTGTGTATGATCATAAGGAATTTCACAGTACTTTAAAACAAATTCTACCATGACTTTGGAAAATACTCGATTCTGATTGGCCAGTTACCTTAAATCGTAGGTATCAAATCATGGAGAGATTTAATTAGGCCACTTTACTCGCGTATGAATACAACACGGTATTTACAAACATGTCAGCCAAACAAAGTGGCACCTTTCACATCGGTACGCTTCGGGACGTTTTTGATATAAATCCAGACTGGTTAAAATAATGAAAGTAAGTACAAAAAGAGCAGTTCAAGAAGAAATGGCAAAATAGATTTATAATCCTACGCTGCCTATAGTAGTTATAGCAGACGATCAAATTTTGTTACGGTCGACGACAGTCACTTTTCGCACTCTTGTTTTGGCTTCGTACACAGTAAATAAAACATATCCAACGGTAATTTGTTGATATGATATATTTGACAAAAGGTACTTTTTATTTCATTCATATTTTGAAACATAAAATTAATATTTTCTACAGAATTAAGAAAACTTAAAAAGTACCAAACTGTAAACAGCGTTGTCCGCTTGTTTTTAGAAATTTGACAGGGGTCAAGGTTAGTAGACCGGTTTTTATTTTGATGTGGCGAAGCATTGTAAAATGTAACTAATTTGAATGACGTCTGTATTCCAGTTAATATTTAAAGATCAACAGAAAATTGAACCTAGTGTGGGGGTGGTCCTCGCAGCACCCCCTCCCCCGAGCGGCCCTTACATATTCCCTATTTTCGTAAATTTGTTTTACTTTTAAAACTTTTAAATATTTAAATACATTGGTATAAATTGATCTATACATTTTTTTCCTTCAAGCCTTTGAATATTTCACAAAATATAAGGGCTGGGATGTCTGGATGTTTTCAAATTGAGGACAGGTACTGTAATGTGATTAATTATTTTCAGAATTAAAAAACTGCGTTAAACGTTGCGGCTTGGTCGACTTTTGGGAGGGGTGTGGGGGTGATTTATTAAATTTCAAACAAACGTGTTGTTTATTTTTGTTTATGGATTTTTCTTTACATCTGTTAATAAAATAGATAAGATTAAATATTTGTTCCAAGTTCTACGGTCATATGTACTTATTTATTATGTTTTTATACTGCCAACAGGTGTTGACATTTCAACATTATCCGCATAAGCAAAGTGGAACTATCCTGCCTGTTCAATCCTATTTCCTCCGAGCATTAAAAATACTTCTAACTTTGAATACGTTTTAATCATGGTAGAATGGAGATAAACATACTCTGATTTCATTTTCGAGGTATGCTATCGTGGATTTGATACCTCTAAATGTTACATTTAAAACCCCACGCTAACGCGTTCGGTTTTAAATGACATTTAGAGGTATCTAATCCACGATAGCATAACTCGAAAATGAAATCAGAGTATGTTTATCTCCTAATTAAATAAAGATTTTTTTTTAATTTTTTGCAGGGGGGACAGATAAAGTGTTTTCCCATCCTTCATCTCATGAACACCCATGCACATATATATGTACAATTGTATGAATACTAGAATCTAGTGTGCCTTTGTTTCTGCTGTATGATATTTTGCTTGTAATATGTAGTTATTTTGGTTTTTGGACTGTTATGCAATACCTATATGAGTCGGTAGAGATGATGTCTTCAGTAAGTGTCCAGTGCTTTAACTATCTAACCACATTAGAATTTTAAAATCAGATTAATATCTGTTGACTGTTTTGTTTGATGTTCATATATGATCACATTTTTACTTGTTTTAGTGGGGTTTTTTTGTGCCAGTTTTTAACATTTGCAACAAAATCTATGAAGTTCCTCTAATTGTTTGTTTTGAAAGAGTCAGGTTATGGAATACATTGAATGCGTAGTTTGACTAATGTTCCCAACCCTTTTGGGGGCCGTCCATAATTTTCATTAAAGGGGTTAAAGGGCCTGCGTACACTCTTTTTGAAAATGAAAAATGTTGATCAACATTTTTCATTTGGAGAATGTACACTTTTAGGGGGGAGGGGGTTGGTCAAAAGTGCACTCTTTGTACACTTGTGAAAATGTTGAAATTTATTGACGACTCCTTAAATAAATCTAGCATGTATGTGCATTGATTCATCTTTCATTATCCAGTGTACCACCTGTGGTCTAGTGGTGTCGTTAAACAAAACAAACAAACAAACCAGTGTACCACCTTGGCTTTGCTATGGGATTTTGAATTTAAAATATATTATTATTTTCTGGGATATTTTATGTTTCCTTTAAAAAAATTCAAAAAGAATATATTGGGAAATTCATAATAACATAAATATATTACTCTTTGAAGCATATCTTATGTTTAAAATCGTACATTCCGGTAATTCAAAACTTAATGCCATGCTATACCACTGTGGTCTAGTGGTGTCATTAAACAAAACAAACAAACAAACCAGTGTACCACCTTGACTTTGCTATGTTGTATCATGGTCCATTTTAACAGTAATCAGTGAAATAAAGTGATAATTTTACAGACAATAAAATGCACTTTTTTGTTATTTTTTCTAAAATTATTATGATTAATTTTAATGGTATATTAAAACAATATATTTGTTATATGAAAACATGTATACACTTCAAAAAAGACACTTGACATTGATTTTCAAACTTTAATAAAACAAATTAAAAAAAAAAAAACCCTGGAAGACATGATGTAAGCAACCAAAGATCAAGACGCCATGAGAAGGGGATTACTCTCTACATGACCAAAACAGTATATTTGGAAATCCACTTGAAACATGTACACAGGAATATGTGTGACATAGGGGTGGGCAAAATGTCAATATTGGTTATGACCAGCACGAGCCCTGATGACAGCTTGACAATGTCGACACATGAAACAATCAAACTTTGCACAACATGTTGTGAACTGTTCTGCCACTTATGCTGCAGTCCCGTAAGAAGTGTCTGAGGTGGTGAAATCCTCCGGTGCATACACACTGATTCAGTGCATCCCACAGATGTTCTATTGGGTTTAAATCCGGCGAACGGGAAGGCCAAGGGTTTTTTTTTTTTTTTTTTTATACAAGGTAAACGAGACTTATCCACCTGGCACATGTCCATCTCGCCCTCTGCTGGCACCACTGCCTATATGCTCCTCTAAGTGACGTGGGGTCAAAACGTTGAATCGCACTGGTCTTCTAGGGAAAGTTCCTGCCTCCATCAGCCGATTACGAACTGTCTGGTCACAAATTCTGCGTAGTCCAGGGATTTGTGTTGCCGTTGTGGTTCAATTTCAAAGATAACGCACCTGGATATATTGATCTTGAACAGTGGTGGTTACTCTGGGATGACCTGACCTTGGCCTGTGTTTAACACTGAATGTTATTGTACCGTGCCCATAAAGCAGAGATGGTCTGTCTGGAGACGCCAAAGTGCCTTGCCACAGCGTGTTGAGTTGCCCCAGCTTGCAGTCTCCCAATGACATTATTCTGTTGAGCTGATTTCAATCTTGGCATTATTGCGTTACCTGCATTGTCGTTATGCGGTCAGTTTGAATCATTGCTGATGTGGTCTTTTATGCCCCACCAACGGAGGGTTCAGAATGCTTCATGATGCACATGCCTCTCGGAGGATTGCGTTTTGGGGTTTTAGTACAAACGTTGACTATGACTACGTTTATGTGAATCAGACATGTTTTCTAGTGTTTTTGCATCACCATTCGCTCACATACTTGACTGTCTTTACGATGTCTTTGATTCTGTAGAAATAGTCCAATAGCATTATTTTTACAAATGTCTAGTTTTTGGGGTTTTTTTATTAAGAGTATTTAATAGAATCTCTGAATTCCAAATTGATAGATGTCAAACAACCCAGTGCCATTTCAGTGACTTCATCATACAGAATACATCTCATTTGGCACCTATGTTAGTGTGTTTTAGCTGGTCAAATCAAAGATCCATAGGATACCCATTAGCATTGGAATTTATCAGATCTGCTGATATAGACTTCCATTGTCTAGTAGCAATACTGTAAGATCCACGGGATCTGCTCATATGGACTTCTATTGTGTAGTAGCAGTACAGTAAGATTCACGGGATACACATTAACATTGGAGTTGATCAGATCTGCTGATACAGACTTCCATTGTGTAGTAGCAATACAGTAAAATGTGTATTAATAGTGTATTAAGATCCATGGAATACACGTTAACATTGGAATTGATCAAATCTGTTGATATAGACTTCCATTGTTTATTGGCAGTGCAGTAAGATTCATGGGAAATGCATTGGGGTTGTTCAGATATAGACTTCCATTGTGTAGTAGCCAAAGAAATAAAGAAATGTTATATTTAACGACGCACTAAATACATTTTATTTACGGTTATCTGGCGTCAGACATATGGTTAAGGACCACACCGATTTTAAAAGGAAACCCGCTGTCGCCACTAGTCTTTCTGATTGGCAGCAAGGTATCTTTTAATTGCGCTTCCCACAGGCAGGATAGCACAAACCATGGCCTTTGTTGAACCAGTTATGGATCACTGGTCGGTGCAAGTGGTTTACACCTACCCATTGAGCCTTACGGAGCACTCACTCAGGGTTTGGAGTCGGTATCTGAATTAAAAGTACCATGCCTCGACTGGGATCCAAACCCAGTACCTACCGGCCTGTTGACCGATGATCTAACCATGGCGCCATTGAGGCCGGTGTGTGTAGTAGCCATGCAGTAAGATCCATGGGATACACATTAACATTGGGGATTATGACATCTGCTGATAGAGACAAGGGATATATTCGTTCACCACCGATCAACCTTCCAAATAACCCTGATTAACTATATCGTAGCTAACGTTACATCAATATTTCAGATTCAAGGGTATGGTGTGTGGGGTCCTCAATAATAAAAAGGACAGTGATTCAAGCAAGAACCAGACCTGGAGGCTGGCAGTTGCACTGGGGTGAGTCGGAATCTCAGTATTGTGGCAGGGCTTTGGCAGTTTCCATTTTCGAACCTTGAAAAACAAAGTTTTGTTACTTTCAAGACATGAACCCGCACCAAAATATTTGGTTATTCACTGCGGAGAAAATGACCTGGGGACAATTCAACTCACAGCATTACATGACTTCATGAAATCTACCTTGCAATTTCTTGCCCATTTTTTGACAAATACCTTAAATATCTGGTCCCAGATTCTACCCAGGCTGATGCAATGATGACTAAATCCAAGATGGCGTCCATTTTTTGCGGGACAACGAAAATATTGTTTACCGGTTAGCTCAAGTCATTCTAAATCTTTTTTTAAACTGCTCGTAATACAATGCTATTTATCTCTACTACAGATCCTAACAAGTTGGTTTGAATTTTAAGAGTAATTAGATCTGTAATGACATGGATTCAAATCCGTATGATGATAATGGTGACCAGTCAAAACCCCTTCCGGTCAAAAAACCCTCGGTCAAAACCCCCTCAGTCTAAACCCCCTTCAGTCAAAAACCCCTCCAGTCAAAAACCCCTTATTTAGGAAATAATTATAAGAAATGACAAAATAATTAATACCCAAAATATTTATTCACATTTGCATATTATAACATTTGATTGCATAGACTCTACTTTCATGTTCAAAAATAACTGCTCAATCATTAATCCCATCAATAGCTAAAATCCCTTCAATAGCTAAGATCACATAAGTAACAGAGATTGCTAATTACTATCAAATTCTTTCATTATATTATTTAAAAGATTTCTCAAGGCTTCCCAATTACATTAATCCCTGCAGCGGCTAGCTAAGATCAAGCTGTTGTTGTTGTTGTTGTTGCTAATTACTATCATGTTCTTTCCTTATATTGCAAATTACTATCAAGTTCTTTCATTATACTATTATATCATATAAGTAGTTTTCCAAGGGTTCCCAATTACATCTATCTCGAAGATCAAACATTTTGTAAAAACTACAATTCTAAGTCTATGAGTAGCTTCACTGAAAGCCTAAAGTCTATGTAGTGTAACATACACTAAATAACAACATAAATAAATATATTTCAGATAATTATTCAAAAGAGATTAAAACAATTATTCATCTATGTTAATATTATACCAACTTAACACTATAAATACCAAACAATAATAATAAGAGGGTTTTTTGACCGTCTGACTATTTATTGCAGGGGGTTTTGACTGGAGGGGGTTTTGACCAAGGGTTTTTTGACCGAGGGGGGTTTTCACCTGGATTCGATGATAATATGCTCTCACACTGTTATGCACCAATTACAAAGGGCTAACACATTTTAATTTTTCTTCACTTCTCGTTTTCCTATGGAGATCAACATTATTACCCTTTATTAAAGTACATCAGTTTCATGTGGTATGATGCCGGGATGAATTACAAGATGACGTCCATTTTGGCATGCTAATAATAAAAAGTTATTTATCTCGATTATAGATCCTAACAATTTGGTATGAATGTTTAGGGTACGACTCCTGATGATGATACTGTTTGACTAATTGTTTCAACCTGTTCATGCATCACTTATAAAGTGCAACATTTTAGTCACTTCTGGTCTTTCTGTGACAGTGAAATTTGGCAAGAAGTGAATACCCGTTAC
>JAECMU010081242.1:0-12024 GCA_016106625.1 Dracogyra subfuscus
AATAACTAGGCGATTTGATATATTTACATTGGTATATACATGTATAACATTATGCAATAATATGTATGTTTTGTGCGCGGTTGATACAGCAACCAATAATAATTGATGCGCTGATAGTTATATCTTTATCATGTATGATGCTGTAATGTTTTGTGCACGGTTGATACAGCAACCAAACATAATTGATGCGCTGGTAGTCAGTAGCTGTATCATGGTATGATGCGGTAATATTATGTTGGTTATGTGTGCGCGCTTTGTAGTTGGAGCTAATAGGTTTAGTTAGAATAAAGCTCTCTTTCACCCCTGCAAATGTGTTTCTTTCTTTAATTTGCTTTCAGGTATCCGGTAGAAACTTTCTGCTGTTTGTTCTGCTTCTCAACGAGCCCAGACTCCACACCGCCCCGGCCGTGTGGTATTTATTTGTTGTCTGGTGTGCTGTGGAAATAGTTAGGTGAGTCTTTTTTTTTAGTTCCCTACTGGTCTAACCAGTGCCCTCAATAGTTTAAGAAGTAGCAGGCTACAACAGTGATAATAGCAGGGGGCAAAGCAGGGGGTCTGGGGGCAAAAACTGTTTCAGACGGCGATTTGCCTTTATTAAAGAAGAGAAAGCACTTTTTTTTATACCATCAACGAAAAGTAGGCGGCGGCAAAAGCTGTTTCAGGCGGCGATTTGCCGCCGGAGACCGGGTACTCTTGAGGGCTCTGTCTAACCAGATGGGACTATAGGTTTCATCTCCATCTGTCTGTCTGTATGTCTGTCCATCCATTCATCTTTCCCACATATCATTTACCGGATGATTTTTATCACAATACCTTGAGGTGTCGACCTGATATTTTGTGTATAACTTTAGTATATGTACTGTTACAGATCAGAATTGACTTTCACAGTGACTTACTCAGTTTTGACAGAGTTATGGCTCTTTAACTTAGGAGATATGAAACAAAAATTCTGACTTTTTTTTTGGCAATGCCTGAAGATGTCAGTATGAAATTTTGCATATAGCTTTATCATGTACTGTTACAGATTAAGTTTAACTTTAATGGTGATTTACCCATTTTTCACAGAGTTATGGCCCTTGAATTTAGGAAATAAAAACAATTGTTGGGTCTCATAGGGCACATATACTGCTTTAGCAATACTTTCAGGATGCTTGTTAATTTAAAGGTGTCACAAACATAGAACTTGAAGACAAAACGTTTGTCTGGAACGAGAAATAACCTACTGGGACAGCACACACACATAGATGATGATAATAAGATGAATACTGAAGTTGCAGTATTTTCCTTTGGGTAGGGGACCACCTGTCAGGACCAGGCCATCGGTCTACAGGCTGGTAGGTACTGGATTCGGATCCCAGTCGAGGCATGGGATTTTTAATCCAGATACCGACTCCAAACCTTGAGTGAGTGCTCCGCAAGACTCAATAGGTAGGTATAAACCACTTGCACCGACCAGTGATCCATAACTGGTTTAACAAAGGCCATGGTTTGTGCTATCCTGTCTGTGGGAAGCACAAATTAAAGATCCCTTGCTGCCAATCGGAAAGAGTAGCCCATGAAGTGGCGACAGTGGGTTTCCTCTCAAAATCTGTGTGGTCCTTAACCATATGTCTGACGCCATATAACCGTAAATAAAATGTGTTGAGTGCATCGTTAAATAAAACCTTTCTTTCTATCCAATAACCGATGGTTAATAAATCAATGTGCTCTAGTGGTGTTGTTAAACAAAATAAAGTTTAATATGTCAGGCCATGCTCCAGGCTTGCTGTCATTATAGCTATCTTTGTATCATCTGAGCCTGGAAGGGGCAGAACGTGGTAATGTGCTCGCTCGATGTGCAGTCGGTCTGGGATCAATCCCCTATCAGGGGACACATTGGGCTATTTCTCATTCCAGTCAGTACACCATGACTGGTATATTAAAGGCTGTGGTATGTACTACCCTGACTGTGGGATGGTGCATATAAAGATCCCTTGCTGCTAGTCAAAAAAGAGTAGCATATGAAGTGGTGACAGAGGGTTTTCTCTCTGAACATCTGTGTGGTCCTTAACCATATGTCCGACACCATATAACCGTATAACAATGTGTTGTGTGTCGTTAAATAAAACATTTCCTGCATTCCTTCCTGAGCCTGGAGTATATGGAACCGGCAATGTCTGCCAGGTAATCATGGGGTCATGTACACCGGAGCTGATATATATATATATATTACATCACTAGAAGGAATGTATGCAGTGTTACATATTATGTGACATCATGTACTACCTTTAGTTATGAACTGATGTAAACAACAGGTAGCAATGACCATCTACTTCCTAAAGGACGAGACCAGTTAACCAATGAAAATGGCACATTACCATCTATGGAATGTGTGTTATATGATTTTTCTAGCATTACTTTCTGGCACCTTTCTGCTGATTGATGTAGTGAAAATGAGTGTAGTATTCTATATGCCTTAAATTAAAGTGGCATAAAAAACATGATTATTTTCTGTTATAAAACAAATTTCTGCTTTTTAAATATTCCATTACCGATTTTTATTTTCTGCTTGTTATAATTTTTAACAAGTGGCCATATCTCAGTCTGCATTAAATCAGGGTTTTTTTTAAGGGTGCACAATCATATCTGCATAAAACAAAGCTTTATTTTTCTTTCCTGTACATGTTAACAAAAAGTTGAACCATGATGAGGTCCACTATACGGAAGCAAATTGTCTAAGAGATTTGTCTTTGTTCTGTTGTAATCAGTATAACTTTTTATTGATTTTTTTTTAAATTATTTAATTTGTGATCTTTCTGTTTTCAGATATCCATATTACATGTTGAACACTCTAGGAAAAGAAATAGATTTTATCACCTGGCTGCGGTATACAGTGTGGATTCCACTTTATCCTCTGGGTTTTCTCCTAGAAGGTAATAACAACTTAATACTGATAGTCATACACACATTCTTTAATGGACTCACTCCAGACAGTTCTCCATAACTGGTGTAAATATGTAATCTCCTGTCTGTGGGATGGTCCATAGAAAAGATCCCTTGCTGCCAATCAAAAAGAGTAGCCCAAGGAGAGGTGGGGGCCGGTTTTCTCTCTCACAGGGCTTTAGATTGCACCAAAGCTGAGGCGGTAAAAGGTGTGTCCAAAATCATGAAGTCCAAATTAAGTACAAGCATTCTAACCACAAAACATTTCACCTCAAAACAAATGGAAGGTTAATCTGTAATTGGATTAACCTAACTTAAAATGCATTTCTGAGTATGTACAACTCTTTACCAGCTGTTATTAACATTACAGCACTAAGAAGACCTTGGTGTGCTAAGAACAAATAAAAACAAACCATGTTGTACCCAAATTAGTGTGATCTAAAGCCCTGTCTCATTAGTCCAAATGGATGGGATAGTGATTTCCGTAGAAACACTTTGGGGACATTTTCACCATTTTCAGGTCTTTTTTTTTTGCATTAAAGACAAAAAAATAATCGAAATAAACATAAATGGAATTAATGTCTTTGTTTTAATAAATGAATGGCAAAATATATAACAGAAATATTTTTATTAATTAATACATTTTTTTAGTGTTTCATCAAGGCATATAGTTTTCCGGATGTGTTTTTTTCACATTGCCTTGAGATATTAAGATGACATTATATCAGGCTTCTGGAATTTTTATAAAATCTGCTAGACATGGGATCAGTGTTTTAAAAAATGTACTACTACTAGCCACCATTAAAAATTCTCTAGCCTTACTTTACTTTGAAGTTAAAACAATTTTACTAAATAATAGTAATAATCAGATATGTCACCTAGAGGGAGATAGAGCTTATAAACACGAACATTGTTTTACAGAGTTATGGCCCTTAAACTTAGAAGATATAAACATTTGGCTGAGACTGGTAGGGGACATGTATTGTTTTAAGCAGTACTCTCAGAATGCTTCTTGGGTGTTTTTAACGTGGTCCTTAACCATATATATGACACCATAGAACTATAATTAAAATGTTTTGAGTGTGTCGTTAAATAAATTAATTCTGTTCTTTCATTGAATTGTTTTCTACTCAGCAGTTACCACATAGCTGAACACGTACTAACAATGGATTAAGCCATGTGCTGGGATGGTGTTGGTATACAAAACCAGGATTTGAATTTCACAACGGCACCAACAGCAATTGCTGTCGTTCATAGGCAGGGAGCATCACTGATGGTACAAAAGTACCAAAGCTCCCCAATAATGGCAAAATGTTTTCATCCGATGCACATTAGTTGCCAGTATATATACATCAGTACATTCCAAATGTCTACATACAGCAAAATAACCTTTATATAGTATTATTTTGCTGCAAAAGTCTTCACTTTTTTTCAGTTGCCATGAGCAGGCTTTAAATTGCCGTCAGTGGTCCATTTCATGAACTACAATTTTGTTTTTAAATTGCCGAGGGAGACAATTTCTTAATTTCGAGCCCTGCAAAACTTGCCTTGCTTACGTATTGCTGTCTTATGGGGTTTTTTTCATGCTTTACGTGGATGTAAATATGGATTTCTTCTTTTGCAGGAACCATCGTTATCATGTCTATTCCTCTGTTCACACAGACAGAGAAATTATCGCTGCATTTGCCAAACTCAACTAATTTTGCATTCTACTTCCCGTGGTTGCTTCATGGATATCTTGCATTACTAGCAATTGGTAAGCTTAATAAACATTTCTGTACTTAATGGGTCAATTGATTATTAGCATATTTATTTTTAGATTCGTCTTAAATGGGATGGGATATAGCCCAGTGGTCAAGTGTTCACCTAATGTGTATTTGGTTGAGGATTGATCCCCACTGGTGGCCCATTGGGTTATTTCTCATTCCAACCAGTGCTCAATATCTGGTGTAACAAAGGTCATGGCATGTACTATCCTGTCTGTGCTTTGGTGCATATAAAAGATCCCTTGCTCCTAATAGAAAAAGAGTAGATCATTGAGTGGTGGCAGTGGGTTTCTCTAATAATCTTTGTTCTCTGTAACCATATGTGTGACATCATATAACCAAGTTTAAAAGTGTCGAGTGTGTCAAATGTTGTTGTTTTTTAAACATTCTTTTAGTGCACATGGATAAAATATTGTAATTTGGTGAAAAACAGTTCATGCAAAAACTAATAATTGCTTGAAAATAACTGAATTTTACATTTTGGGACATAATTTGGTGAAATGTTTTGGACACCCAGAGCTAGCCCTGCCTTCACTTTCTTATGAAATCTGGTGTTTCTACTCATTCTTGGTACAAAAGTTGTTGATATTAAATGTAATTCTTTTTCTGTTTTTGTTTTTTTTACAGCGGCATACAAAATGATGAACTATATGTATTTACAAAGAAAGAAGAAGCTAGGAATTGGAGAGAGGAAGAAAACGAAATAAATATTTTGAACATCCATTAACCTACAGACCAGTAATTGGAAAACATTATTGTCTGTCTGTGTGTGCCAACCATGGACACATACATGTCAATTTCAAAATGCGTGTATATTTCTAATTATTTTTGTTGTGAATCGTATATTGCTATATCAGCATTCTGTTCTTAAGAAAAAAACATTTGAAATGGACTTTGAAAACAGGAGCACCTAATCATATATTGTGAAAAACCATGAGCCAGGCTATCCCATAAACCAGTCTATTTATATAGGACTTGTTTTTAAGGAATCTGCACAAAGCATAAACTGTGACATCGAAACACTTTTGTTGAATTAACAAAAATCTCTTAAAAACTACTGCACGGAAGAAAAGGACATTTTTATGCAGGGAGAAATGTATGCAAAATTGCCATTTTTTATACTGTAGTTACTATATTAAACAATGTGCAATATTAAACAAACCTAATTGAGCAACAGTTTTGAAATCCTGTCATTGTCAAAGTCTCATCTGGTTCACAGATTCATTGCATAACCGTTTTGGTGAAGTCTTGTCGCATGCTTCACTCTTGAGAAACAATAGAATGGTTTACGGGAGGTTCTGGGGACTGTCATCATTAGACTATGGGTTACCTGTAATCTCTTTACAACAGAAACTGACATGGTTATAAACATTTTGTTGGTTGATTTCAATAGTAAATTGAACATGGCAAAATATTATTTTCATGGTATATACATCTACTAATCCACAGCTTTGTGATTTTCCAAAGAAGTCCACAGCTAAATTCATTTTAATTTCAAGCTGCATTTATATGTCTAGTTATTTGTTGTATTTGTATGTCTTGCTATATCAGTATTTTACTTTTACGAGTCATTTCAAATGGACTCTTGATTTCAAGCAATGAAACAGTTCTTTAATTCAACAATGGTGACAGCGTTTAAGATGTTATATTTTGAATTATGACTGGTGATTCTTGATCAGTTATTTAGCTTAATGTAATATTCTAAAGGGACAGACCCTGTTTCTTTTCAACATTACCTATTCTCAACACAAGTGTACCCCCACCCCCATGCTAGTGGTCTGGTCCGAACATCCCAACAGCTAATGGGATGGCCTAAAATTCTTGGCTGTTGGGATGTTAGGACCAGACAACTACTGTGGTGGGGTGAGAGGTGCACTTGTGTTGAGGACAGGTAATTTATCTATAAAAGAGAAAACACTCCCAAGTTTTCTCTAGTTTCAACCTGTGAAAATTAGCACTAAGTTTAGTTAATCAACAAACCTGTAACACATTTGGATACAATTACAACTGAGTGAAACATGAGTCTGTGACTTTGAAATGGTGAAATACCCTCTAAAAATAGACTAAAACTTGACTCCTTAACTGTTACTTCTCAGATGTACGTGCATTTTTAAAAATACGAGAAATGCATTTTGTGATATGAAAAACACCAGGATGACCAAAAACCATACAATCTAAATAATGTATGATTTCAGTTATCAAAAACAGCTATAGTAGTAAACAATATCCTTTAGTGTTTAAAAACTAGGGTATGTCCCTTTAAATTGTGAATGGTGCTTTTTAAAATGTTTTTTTGAAACACTTTTCATTGCTTTTATATTTATTTTCACATCCTAGTCGGTGAATTCAGAGCCGTGATTTTACACCTTTTAATCCTACTTTTTGTTTCCTCCGTTTTTAAAATAATCTTTACAAACGATGTTGTATTTGATCAGAAATTAATGTTTATAGATGATATAAGTTTATACAAAAATAGTTTGTAGCAGAAATGGCTTTAAAAATCAAAATTAATGTGTCGGTATATATACTGGCTTAGAAGAGGCATTGGTATTGTTGATTAACCTTGATTTGTTGAATGACCAGACAAAATTTGCAGCAGTCCTATATGCTAGTGGTTTGGCTATATTTAAATCACTGGACTCAAATCAGTTGCAAATTGATGGTGTCACTTCTGTTGTAGAAGAAATATAATAATTGTTTAGTCAAGATGCAGGGTTTGCACACATCCTGGGAAATCCTGACAGTTCTGAAAGGGTAGTATCGTGCTTACAGGATTTGCACACATCCTAGAAAATGCTGACCGTTCAGAAACTGAAAGGGTGGTATCCTTCTTACAGGATTTGCACACATCCTAGAAAATTCTGACAGTTCTGAAAGGATAGTATATCGCTTACAGGGTTGGCACACATCCTAGAAAATCCTGTCAGTTCTGAAAGGGTAGTATCCTTCTTGCAGGAAATGCACTCTTCCAGGAAAATCTTGATAAATCTTGAAAGGGTAATAATAACTATTGGCTACCAATTAAATTATATGCTATTGTGTTGTTAAGTAAAATATTTCAGTCCTATTCTTTTCCCCACCTAAAATTATATACAGCAATAGAACAAATTATTATCTGTGTTTGTATTGTAGTAGGATAGAAACTGTTTACTATTTTGATTAACATGTCTCCCACCTGTTGGTTTTACGGGTGAACTGTTTGAATGTATAATGATAAATCCTTGAAATAAGGATGGGATAGAACTCTATGGTGGAGTGGTTAGTCTGACAGGGCTTCTAGATTATGGTAGTCCCACTCCCATGGCTAGTGATATTCAATGTTGGGCTAGAAAATAACTAATATTGCCATGCCTGATGGCTAGTGAAAAACTAAATTGTCAAATGTTGCAGGTATGTCGATTTTGTAAATATGAATATCCTGACCCCACCCTAACCTCCACTGTTAAGTGTTTTTAAGCTCTGTCTCCCTCTTTAGAAGACATTATTACTATTATTTAATAAAATTGTATTAACTTAAAGTAAAGAAGGGCTAGTGAATATTTAATTATGGCTAGTAAAAAATTTAATCAACTGATCCCATGGCTAGTGGATTTTAAAAACATTCTAAAAGCCTGGAGTCATATCATGGTTAAAATTACTGGGGATACCAGGATGTACAGTATTACCAAAATGTAGTTAAGAAAACACAATATCATCCAAATTATGGGGTGCTGTAAACAGTTACATTCAAAATTGTTTTAAATTTCTTTAAACATTAATGGTTAACTTTACAATAAATAAAGATAAAACAGTGCCATAGCTGGGGGGAGGGGGGGGGTTCCGAAAAACAAAGAAACTTAAAGAAAATTCTATTAACTACTCCACTCCCCCGCTCAATATAAACTCCTAGCTACGGCTCTGTAAAACCGGAAGAAAAAAACTTTACAAGGGATGACATTACAAATGTTTTCATTTCCAATACAGGCTATTTCATGTTTATAAAATGTATTGTAAACTATGCATTAAAACTGCTTTTTTGCTAAAATGATTTAATGACCTTTGAGTTAATTCCCTTGAAAACAAGGATGATATTAATTATTTATATATGACATCATTCTAAATAATGTTTGTGATATTTTATCTGACTCATGCTGGGTCAGGTCAGAGTATTTAACGTGCACATTCAGAACAAGCTATTGTAGTGCTCGCCTGTCCTGGGCACAAGTGTCGGCCTCAGCTGGCTTCTCCGTCCAGGTCAGGATGGTGCTGGGTCATATAAACTGACTTATATAATAGATGCTGAGAAGAATCCAGTGGAGGTCTACACTCTTTCTTTGTGTTCAAGGATTTACAAACTTTTATACGCAAAATAATTTTGTGATTCTCAGTATGATGGTGAAGAAGAATACTGTGGAACAGTTGGTGTACATGAGATTTTGACTGATGAAAATAATAATGTCAGTCTCATGAATGATTAATTTATTATTATGTCAATAAATTATGTTATTGATAAAATGTCTTGTCTTTTGTTTGTGTATGGCCCTTCCTGAAAAGAAGTGGGACATAGCCCAGTAGTAAAGTGTTTGCTTGATGTGCAGTCGGTCTAGGATCGATCCCCATCAGTTGACCCATTGTGCTATTTCTTGTTCCAGCCAGTGCTCAACAACTGGTGCACCAAGGTCATGGTATGTCCTATCCTGTATGTGGAATGGCACAAATAAAAGATTCCCTTGCTGCTAATCAAAAAGAGTAGCTCATGAAGTGGCAACGGAGAGTTTCCTCGTTTAGTATCTGTGTGGTCTGTAACCATATACCTGACTCCATGTAACCATAAAACAAATGTATTTAGTGTGTTGTTAAATCAAATATTTCCTTTCTTATTGAAATGTCTATCCAGGACAAAAGTAAAAGGTTACTGTTAGTGATGCTCACTGACAGGAAACTTGTTGTCGTGTCCTTATACTTCCCTAACCATGTATTTTTATTATGCGATTAACTGACCCAACTTGTCACGTGCAATTATTTTCAGCCCTACAAAAATCATCAAAATAAAAAGACTACAGTCGTTTTGCTTTAGGTGTTCTCACGGTACGATTCGATGGCATGCGACAAGTCGGTACAACTAATAGCATAACTAAAAACACTTCTTTAAAAAGACGAGCGCGGGTGACCCACATTGGATTGCAGCTAATAATGGGATATGAATCTAGAACATACTCCATTAATTCCACTGGCAATCACTTAATTCACTACATGAATGAGATCTATATCTGTCCATAACGTGCTTCATTCTGGTGCTTATATTGAAAGTTAAAGTTTGACTGGAGCACATTGATTCATTTATCATCGGCAATTGGATGTCAAACATTTGGTAATTTTTTTACGTTTAGTTTTAGAGCTGAAACCCACAAGATTTTCTTTCCATTAGAAGAGAGGGATCTTTTATATGCACCATCCAAGAAACATGATAGCACATACCACAGCCTTTGACCACAAGTCGTGGTGCACTGGGAATGAGAAACGGCCCCAATGGGTCGACAGACTGGATTGATCTTAGACTGAGCATGCACTTTACCAATTGACTAAATTCCATCCCTCTTTGGGTTGAATGATCAATCTTCTCAGACCTATTCTAGCAGTCTAGCTCCCTCCCNNNNTGATGTGTGCTATCCTGTCTGTGAAAAAGTACATTAAAAGATACTTTGCTTTTAATAGAAGCATTTAATTTTTCTCTTCTGAGTACATGTCTCGGTGACCAAATGTTTATAATCCAATTGGCTATGATTATTAAATGGTTGGTCTCTACTGGTGTCGTTAAAACAAAATAAACTAAAATTAGCAACCAATCAGGGTCGTAGCTCGAGTGATTTTGTTGGAGGGGGAGGGGGAGAGCAACTGAGTAGTTCATAGTTTAAAAGTCCTTAAATGTTAAGAAGATAAATTTTCTTTGAGTTCATATATTGTTTTCCAGATTTTTCTGGGGGAGGGCAACTGGCCCCCTTGTCACCCCCACCCTCGCACTATGAAACATTAGTTCGAGATAGGCACATTACAATACCTCGTCATCTGTTACAAGTGTGCTATGAACTGCAGATTTGAAATTCGTATGAAGAACGTAAACAAAAATATAAGTAGGCCTACAGTAAGGTACTGTTATAACGAACCGGAAGGGACCATGATCGTCGATTCATTATAGCATTAGTTCGTTGTACACATTTACATACGTTAGTCATTAATGTATAGAGAAATAAAACGGGACTTTACGATCAGTTCGTTCTATGCAGTAGTTCGTTCTAAGTGTATTCTTTATAAGTGTACTTTAATAATTTATTTACTGTTGTTGATAGTTCGTGGACGATCGTTTTAGCATTTAATGCATTCAAAAATCCTACAGTTACTGAGTCTCCCAAAAAAACGTATCTTCAGGTGATGAAGTTATTTTAAAGTAAAATGTACTGATGGGAAAAATAAGGGATCAGACAAACAGTAATGTAAAATAGTAATTGGTTACAAGTGCCTCTCAACAATGCCAGAAGTAACTGCTGAACACTCCCCGAAGTGGTCAGACTAAGCCCACAATCAAAAGCTGATGGCGAATGACAGGTATGTGGCACAGCTACCCATAAGACAAGCACCTGTCACGGTTGGAGAGACAAGGACTGGGATGTGGAGGTGGATAGCGAAAGAAGCTGAAAGATAGGAGGAGTTGCCAGATCGAGAAAAAATGAGATGGAATTCAAAGGAGAGAAAGGAAAGGGGGCAGTGGGATAATTCAACAAAAAAGAAGTAATAACAAATAGTTATTGTAGCCAAAACTTACACTGCAAAGTATCAGATATTGATTGTGTTACTGTTGGTCAATTAGACACTAATGACATTCAGTTTAACATTACAATTAATTTTTTTTTAAATGAAATAGTGATATTGCGCTAGTAATATTTTAAATGTGGTCTAAAATTGCATGTGCTTACTTATTTCTTTCCACCAATTTCCCACCCCAACAAGTGTCACATGACTGGTTTATCAAAAGCTGTGGTATGTGGTGTCTCCATAAGCGTACGAGACGGGAGCAACTGTCCCCCCTAGTGCTGAAGAAAAATTTGCTATTCTGAGATCTTTTTAACATTTGTTTCCATCATTCAATTTCTATCCTTAAAATCAGTTTTAAAAACGCATAGTGATTTGTGTGCAACCCTATGTACACTAATAACTGTTTGGTAGTAATGCTAATATTATGAATAAATTTTGTTATGCAGATTTTGGCATTTTTGTTTAATTCGGGCCAAAGCTAGCCTCCCCCACCACCACCTTTACAAGGAAAGTGCTTGTACAAGATTATTGGGTGTTAACCCCCCCC
>JAECMU010081334.1:0-11767 GCA_016106625.1 Dracogyra subfuscus
TTGGGGGGGGGGTTTATTAACTGACCATCGGATGTAAAACCAAAATAAACAAACAAACAATAAACGACGTTTTATTTAAATGTATAGAACTACGGTCAATTTTACCTCGATTGTTTTACCTTTAGTACGAGACGGTCAACTGCCCCCCTAGGGCTGGAGCAAAAACGATGAAAGAAATATTTTATTTAACTACGCACTCAACACATTTTATTTACGGTTATATGGTTAAGGACCACACATACATGGAGAGAGGAAACCCGCTGTCGCCACTTCATGGACTACTATTTTCGATTAGCAGTAAAGTATCTTTAATATGCATCATCTCACTGACAGGATAGTACATACCATGGCTTTTGATATACCAGTTGTGGTGCACTGGCTTGAACGAGAAATAGCCCAATGGGCCCATCGACGGGGATCGATCCCAGACCGACCGCGCATCGAGTAGACGCTTTACCACTGGGTTACGTTCCGCCCAGGCAAAAACGATGAAGCCTTTTGGGCAAAATGAGCTGGCCTGAAAACTTTGTACCGTGTATTTTCATAGTTTTACTCATAATATTGTGTATAAATGCGTAACTATTAATTTGGAACCATAACGTACAGCTATTTTGTAGTAATGCTGATATGAATAAACCAATGGCGTAGCCAGCATGAGGTAGATAAATTATATATGACATTGATATTTATTTTATAGGTCTGGGTTTGCCTAGACGTTTTTATCTTTTTATTTTCATTTTTCTCTCTAGTTACGCCCCAGTACACGTACTCTGATATCCTGATCACCACACACACACACTGTGTTACGTTACACATACAAATGAGATTCCGCGTTGTTTTCGAAACATATCAAGTTTATATTTAGATGCACGAGTCAAGCTAAATCACGACAATTTAGAGGAATTAAAAATAAATGTAAACACTCAAACATATATGACTCAGCAGAATGTTTACAATTTTAATTTCAGGAGAAATTCATCCCTTATACATTAGGCGTATACCACATACACAAAACACACACACACACACACACACACATATACACACAACACACACACACACACACACACACATACACACACACATAAAAACCACATACACAAAACCACACACACAACACACACTCAAACGTGCGCAGTTTGTTAACGACACCACTAGAGCGTATTGATTAATTAATCATCGTTTATTGAATGTGAAACATTTGGTAATTCTGACTTGTAGTCATTACAGGAAACCCGCTACATTTTTCCTAATGCTGAAAAGGATATTTCATATGCACTTTCCCACAGACAGGAAAAAACATACCACGGCCTTTGACTAGTCCGGAGGGACATAGAGTGTGATGGTACTGACTTTATGTGCCACGTGTACTGGGCCTTTGACCAGTTGTAGTGCACTGGTTGGAACGAAACGCGCGCACACACACACGCTAACACACACACACGCAAACACACACGTGATATGAACCTGGTGGTCGAATATGTACTTATTAGTGGACCCTTTAGTCTACATTTTCCCTGGTCTTTATGCACTCTTAAAACAAAATAATAATAATAAATATTTTTAAAATATTTTAGCCTGAGTGGGATGTAAGGGGTGGCTGGTCGTTCGAATCCTCCCCAGTCACACACACACAAAATATTTACTGAGAAGTTTGTTCACCCCGACTCAAAACTACACTCCCTCACCGCATGTTCGAAACCGGTCGGTTCAAATTGTGTGACTAACGTTGTTTTGAAGATATCGGTCGCATGCCCGAGCTTACTACTACGCAATGCATTTATATCTCAACACTCATTTGTTGCAGCTGTAACACTGACCGACCTTGAACGACTTTTCGCCCAATGGGATTACGCGTTACAGTGCAGCTGTGGGAATATTTCGCAATTTTGGTTCTTTCTATTGGCTAAAAAAGTATTATCCGGCTGTCACGTTTCGTTATTCACTTCATTGCATTTTCAAAGAAAACGATTGCTAAAAAATATTTGCTTTCCACAGGTATGGGAGGTTTTTTCCGTTTTTTGTAATTCCTATTGGCCAGAATTCGACAACGGCCACTTTTCGTAATTCAGTTTATTGAATTTTTCAACGGAAAACGAACGATGATATATATAAAAAACATGATTGTTTTGATTTAGAACTTCCGCGTTTTGTATCAAGTAGAGGCTACATAAAATTTAGGTTACACCTAGCTTTTCGTGCATGCGCATGTAAACACGCCAGCTTGCGTTCGCTTGAGGCAGCGGCGTGTGAAGATTTCTTCATAAAAGAGAGGGTTTTTGTTTTTAACCTGTTTTCTACAGCATTCAGAAGAACACTAACGCACCAAAACAGTCAAAGATCTTCGCTCTTATACAACAACAATCGTGCTATATAGACATTACAGGCAAAAACCCGTCAGAACAGAACAGAATATAACTTTATTCACTAACACCTACGGTGTTACATTTGAGGTGGTTTACAAACATTTTACTGCTAAAAATAATAATGCAATCAAACAGTCAAATAACCAAATAACCAAATAAATAAATTTACAACACAAATGTACACAATAATATACAGGTAATATAATCAAACTTACAACTAAGTAATTTACGAAAGATAAATGTTTTTAAACACGTCGTTAATCAAATGAATAAAAGTACATAATTTCTTTATATTTGATATTTTTGTGGAGTTAAATGGCTGACTTAGTTTAAGGGTGTTGGGTTTAACATAAAAATATTTAATATAAAAATATTTAATATACAAATATTTCTTTATATATGTACTTCTTTCATTACATTAGTAAAATGAGGACACTCAAATAAATAATGGAACTCATCACCTACTGCATTGTTACAGAGGACATATTCTATTTCTTGTTTTCAATATTCAGCAAATAAGTAGGAGGGCACAATCAAAGCATTTGACCTGGTATTCATATTCAACGATATATATTGCACATTATTGTTTAATATCAACAAGTATAAGCGTATAGTTAATAAAACGGTTAAATGTGACGGCTATTATATATAACGAGCGCAGCCATTTAGTACCATCCCAGTGAATTTTGTATTTCAACTTATTTTCGTGCTTATATCCAATTAAGGTTAAAGCACGCTGTCCTGGGCACACACCTCAGCTATCTGGACTGTCTGTCCAGGACAGTGGGTTAGTTGTTAGTTGGTTAGTGGTTAGTGAGAGAGAATAGAGTACACCCTACCCATTGAGCCCTTAAGAACTCGCTCTGGGTTGGAGCCGGTACCTGGCTGCGAACCCTGTACCTACCAGCCTGTAATCCGATGGCTTAGCCACTACGCCACCGAGGCCGGTACCCAGTGAATACGCCCTCTGGCGAGCTGGTAGTTACGTAATACCTAACGTGTCACGTCAGGAATTAGTCTTGGAACTGAAGAAACAAAACATATTTGATTTTTGCGGATGCATCTCAATATTCTTTAATAATAGTCATCCCGGTAAGCTAGCAACAATTATATATCATATTTAATACAAAATAAACCAACATTGTCAAAGTGTTGAGATAACTGTATTGTGGTTTAAATTAACCCACGTACTGAAATAATAATCGGCCTGTACTTGTGGTTCCTGATTGGCAGGTGTATATTTAGACGGTCTTCTGACACTGTGTCTAGACACACTAAAAAAACGTGGCTCTTTTATTAAGATCACAGGGTATTGTGTGATAACCTAACATTATACCAGCCGTCCCCCTTTATTACTGTAAGTAATTCCGTAAAACACTTGATTAAGTATTTAAAATCACAAAACTGACCAATTACGTATCCCCCCAAAAAAGAAAATGATCACTTGGGTATCGTGAGTGGTCGTTTTTGCTCGAACGTATCCTACCAATAGGCCTAATAATATGCATTTTTTTCTTTGGATTTTTTAAAAGAAAAAACACTCATTTCGTTATATTGATGCAAACTGAAATATATTTAGTTTAATAGTTCATTATACTATCAAGTCATTTATGTTGTTTCACAAGTCATGTTGATGAAAGCGAAGCACTTTGTCGTAAATTAGAGCATTTGTTTACACTGTGCATAATAGAGAAGTTCGACGGAGCTGACGTCACTTCGCCCCAAACTAACTCGGAAAGATATATTTGGTACGCGAAATGTGATGGAATCATTTCGATTCCATCCAGAACTTGTTTTACAGTTCCTACGCGATACTGGCTTTTATTCACACTTTTAATTCTATCTATCTGTGATCTTATATGTTTACACAGTCCTTTATACTGTGTTTTTATTTAAGTTTTGAATTTTTATATTGATGTTGCTCATCACATAGTTGTTGCATTTACCTTAGTTTGACACCCAATAGTCGATGTATTTTTCGTGCTGGGGTGTCGTTAAACATTCATTCATTCATTCATTCATTCGCCCCAAACTATACTATCGGACGTCACAAAAACGAAACAAAATGGCTGACCCCAGTTAGCTGGAATAATCATGTTTTGTGTTTTTTGAATTATTATTATTAATTCTAAAATTACACTTTTTTTTCATTTGTTAAAGTGTCAGTATATGTTGGTGGTCCGGTATGTATCTTTCCAATACATAAGGCTCTTATTGGAGTTTACTCTACCTTTAACCGGAACATTTAACGCTAAACATAGGATTGTTAACTTATGAGAGCGGGAACCGTTTGCTATCGTTTGGTGGGCAGAGATTGCGCAAAACCGTTTGCTATCGTTTGGTAGGCAGAGATTGCGCAAAACTGATATCTAGATTAGTGTCTGACGGCTAAAGAATGTAATAACTGTCTATAGTTCGTCCACGCCCTTTTTTCATATTATGGAATTTACAAGGTATTTATGTCTGAGATTATTGATTTGTAAATTGCACACACAAATAGCAGGGCCTATATTTTGTTTGTTATTTCCAAAGCACTTGAGCTTTCCTTCGTACATCAAACCAAACTGAAATTATTTACATAAAAAGTATGTTTATAGAATGATGGGACGGACTATAGAGCTCTTACAGTCAGAGTACTAAGGCTAATCACTAAATAATAAATATCGTATTTTTGTAATTATCTTTTAAAACATTTTGTTTTAACTAATACAAAATTATTGAAACTATAAAACATAAAATTCCACATATAACTCCACCACCACCACCACCCCCACCCCGTGGAGAAAACGAGTTCCGCTCCAAGGTAAAGATGAAGCTATTAAGAACAGCAGTATCCAGTTATGACATCTAGTATGTCAAAATAACATTAATAGGATAAATCCATCTCAAATAGTTTGGGTCGCCCACGCACTTCAGTCTTAGGGGAGCGGGACGTAGCTCAGTGGTACAGTGTTCGCCTGATGCGCAATGAATCTGGGATCGATTCCCGTCGGTGGGCTCATTGGACTATTTCTCGTTCCAGCCAGTGCTCCACAACTGGTATAACAAAGACCATGGTATGTACTATCCTGTTTGTAGGATGGTGTATATAAAAAGAGTTAATTGAAAAGAGTAGTCCATGAAGTGGCGACAGCGGGTTTCCTCTTTCAAAATATGTGTGGTCCTTAACCATATGTCCGACGACATATAATTGTAAATAAAATGTGTTGGGTGTGTCGTTAAATAAATAAAATGTCTTCCTTTCTTCAGTCTTCGATTAACATGATAGTTGTACCAAATATTCCAAACATCCACATGGGCTCTGTATTCGAAGCAGTTTTGTTGGGGTGGGGTGGAGTGGGTTCGTGTGAGGTTTTTTTTTTAAATCGTTAAAATGTTACAAGCAGCTATTTTTTTTATTTTTTGAGACATCAAAACATTGTTTTACATTCAGTATTACACACATTAAAATTTTTTATGTTCTTTTACTTTATATTTTTGTTTCTCTGTCAAGTCCACCTGAGAGCTTCGTCAGTGCTAAAATCATTAATTAATTAAACAAATACATTTCCTATAAAGACTTCTATATGGATAGTGAAATTTAGTACATAAAGAATAATACATGAGTGGCCGTTAGAAACCATTTATCTTACTTACAAGTTGTTTTAAAATGTACCTAATGAGCGACGTCACAGTGTAATCGATTTCGATCGGGCTGGGGTTTTTTTTTCATTGGATGTATGGCATTGGTGATCTGATCATCACCGAAGAGCAGTCATTTGTATGTTTTGAAATTGTTAACACACGTAGATGTGTAAACAAGTATGTATTAAAAAAAAATAACGAATGATGTGCTCACCAATGTGTGTAAGAAACTTAAACTGCAGACCATTAGCTATAAAATGAAACAGATTTCGGGTGTTACCCACATTAAGGGTGGTTTTTTTGGTGTGTTTTTTTTTCATTGAAAAGACCCCCTAAAACGATGCTTCCGATTTCAGAAGCATGTTGTTCCATAATTAATCATCACATAGTTGTAATATTTAATATTTATTTTGAGAAAAAAAAAACACAAGTTAAATGTGTGTAGGTCTAATGAATATAAATGTTTTTGTAAAATAAAATGATATTTTAAAGACTTCGGCGCATTCATTTTGACTAGGGGCGGGACGTAGCTCAGTGGTACAGCGCTCGCTCGATGAGTGGTCGGTCTGGGATCGATCTCCGTCGGTGGGCCCATTGGGCTATTTCTCGCCACAGCCAGTGCACCACGACTGGTATATCACAGGCCGTGGTGTGTGCTATCCTGTATGTGGTATGGTGCATATAAAAGATCCCTTGCTGCTAATCGGAAAGCGTAGCCCATGAAGTGGCGACAGCGGGTTTCCTCTCTCAATATCTGTTTGGTCCTTAACCATATGTCTGACGCCATATAACCGTAAATAAAATGTGTTGAGTGCGTCGTTAAATAAAAAATTTCTTTCTTTCTTTCAGTTTGACTAATGAAAACTGACAGTCAGCTATATACGAGACCTTTATAACCTTTATATTTAATTCCTATACAAATTTGTATCTGTATTATTTGCTCGGGTAATGGGACTTGAGGCAGGATAAAAATGGTGGCGACAATTTTCGAACTAAAGTTTACACCTACTATGGTTTGCAAAATCACCATTTCTTTTTCTTTTTTTAAATACTTGGAATACAGAGCCCATAATGCAAAATGTATTCATGTATAATGACTCAGGCATATTTGGTACAAATTGCACTCCATGATAACGCTAAAGGGTGGTCAATATTCCAGAATTTTATGCATATTAATTTCAGCGGTAGTAGTAGGTGCCTCCTACTAGCGGTGAACATTTATGCCAAATCATGCTATTGTATTGAATTCCACGCGTATGGCAACATTACAGAACAGAACAGAACTTTATTACACCCAGGCCGTTAGGCAATGGCATATGGGGAAACATGGATAATTACATAATATAATATGTGACAAGACAGGACAGGGTTTACAGGAGAACATTAAATAGTAAATAATATAGTATATGGATAGTTAAATGATATAAATACATATATACAAAAATACATCGAGTGGACCTAACAAAAATACATATATACAATAAGACAATAATATTCGGTATAGTAGAATAATTGAATTTCATTATATAGTTTGTTATATAATGTCATGTACTAGTAAATTTCGATTTATTAGAAGAGGGATATCTGTGATATAATAATAAGGCATATTTAACTCGAATGATGTGGTATATGTTGATGCAAACAGTTATGGTCTTTTAAATTTATCATTAATTTCTTTAATTAATTTGCTGACTTTTCTTAGGACACCTATTTTATTACTAGTCGTTAACTCTTTAAATTTTAGGGTACTGGGTTTCACATAATAATATTGTTTTAGGAGTGTTTTTCGAGACTTAGTAAAGAAGGCACAGGTGAATAGATAATGATATTAGAATCACAAAGTATGCATAACCTATTTTCTACTGGTGTATTACTCCACCGTCCTATTTCAATCGGGAGGTAATGATTTGATGTTCTGAATTAAAGAATAGTGATCCATAGTTATTTCAGGCATTATGGTGAGGTACTTTTAAAAAATTAGCTGATTTAAAAAAATTGTATAATGTTTTCCTCTAGACGATGATGCAATGTTATTGATCCAAGTTTGAAGGTACTGGTCATGCTGCCTTAATTTGATATATTCAACCTATATAATTAAATGAGAGTACTCTTCCTTGCACGGGTACTCTAGTCTGTGAACGGATCTGAGTCTTGCTTAAATCTCGGCCCGTACTCGAATACTCGTGGAGACCCAATCTCCCCACCCTCCGATGTGGGTGGCAATGCGTCATTATACATTTCATAAATGTGACTCATTCACAGCTGTTTACTCTGTGTTTTATTAGTCATTTTAGAATGTTAGTTATTGGGTGTCAAACAAATATAAATGACGACCAGTATCTGATTGTGTTATTCAAACTGATGTGTCGATAATAATTATTTCGTTTTTAACATTCTGTTTAGTTTCAAAGAAAGGGAGCAAACCGCATTTGTCTTAAATATAATATTCTAAGCTGAGTTATCCTTACAGTTACTACATATATATTATATTAGTGGTGTGGTTTAAAAAAAAAATTGTTTTGTTTAACGACACCACTAGAGCACATTGATTTATTAATCATCGGTTATTGGATGTCAAACATATGGTAATTTTGACACAGTAACAGAGAGAAAACCCTCTACATTTTTCTATTAGTAGCAAGGGATCTTTTATATGCACTATCCCACAGATAGGATAGCACATACCACGTTTTTTAATATACCAGTCGTGGTGCATTTCGATCCACCTCTTCGTAGTGTTTGGCGATTATTTATTTATTTATTTATTCTCGGAACTGGTGAAGCTGATTTGCAACCTTTCAGTAGTAAATCAATCATAATAACGTCTTTGTAATCCCATAACACAGATGCCATAATTTTGGCAGGATTGGATGAAATTATCTTGAATTTTTTGCACAGAAGATTCAGGAAGCTTCGGTAGGATTTAAGAAGTTAATGAGGTGGCCCATTTCTGGGTTATCTGTTAATATTCCGCCGATGTTTTACCAATGAACGCAGGTTAACTGTTTACGGTTGGCCAGTTCTTCGTCAGCGTGATAACGTCAGCCTTAGGCTAACATTTTTGCCAGTGGATCTTGATGGGCGACTAGAACACGGATCGTCTACGGTACTTCTAACCAGTTTGGATTCAGGCGGGGCAGGGAAGAGAAGGGGATGTTTTATTTAACTCTTTTTTGATTAGCAGCAAGGGTTACCATACCTCATACGGAAATCAAATTTAATTATATTAATACTAACCTAGAAATCCTGGGACTTACTATACAAAGTGATCAAATGCCTATCGACGTCATCAATGTTTATAGCCCACCAGGGACAGCCCATAATCAACTAACTTTAAAGTTACATATATAGAACAGAAAATCCTATTACGTTTGGTGCATATATGGCGCCGCACTCATCATTGGTTTCACTACTCTGGCTTATCCAGGTCAAAAACATAGCCATTATTTTGAAAGTGGGACACTTTTGACGGGCTCCTACCGATCTCGGTTTTTATTGGCTTATCACAAGTGTGAAATTCCCCAACAAGAGATCACGTGAGATTTCGCTTCTTTTTTTTTACAAATTTAACTGTCTTGATTGAGGGGTCGTCTCATAACTCCAAAACATATTTATATCCATAGTGGTATGGTACGTCTTTCCAGGGGTCGGTGGGTGGGGGATTTGCCTTGAAATTTTAACAGTGGACAGCTATTGGTATACGCGTTACCTGTAAGGGGGCGGGGGGGGGTACTAATTACGTAACGCTCTTGGGGTAGAGGAAGAGGGTACCGTGTTCGATTTACATAACATGTTTCAAGACTATATGTTATTTTTTATTCATTACTTAGACCTGAAAAGGTTTTGGGGTGTGTTTTGGGGGGTTTTTTGGTGGAAATGCGCGGTCAGTTTAGGATCGATCCCCGTCGGCGGGTATATAAAATACCTTGGTATGTGATATCCTGTCTGTGGGATGGTACATATAAACGATTCATTGCTAAACAAAAACAAACAAACAATAAACCACCCAATGTAGTGGGTTTCCAAGGCGCGTGTGCTGGGATTTCAGCGTGGTTGCGGTTATAGACTGTGTTGAGCGAAGTTTATATGGGGCCGTGCATACATTTCAATTTTTTTTAAGATTGGGCAAGTAAGGGTTTTGACCTCCAATACCCTCCCCCTACACATGCACCCGATTCCTTTCTAAGATTATATGTCAAAATTACCAAATGATAGACATCCAACAGCAGATGGAAGGCAGGATAGGATGTGTTTTATTTAACGACACACTCAACACAGTTTATTTACGGTTGTATGGCGTCGGATGATTATTAAATCAATATGTTCTAATGTTGATGTCGTTAACCCCACTCCCCTAGCTTTACCCTTTCCAAACGAAAGCATATTATTTTATTTGAATTTGTCGATTTTAACAAGTATAATTAAGAAGTGAAAACGTTCATTGTCTACTTTAGTATATTTTATTTAAAAAACAAAAATCAATATGTTACTAGTGTACAAACAAACCTTTGAAAGTTCTATTAACACTTCATAAAATATTAATTCTGAAATAGGAAGGTACGTTGTCATGATCAAACCGGTTTAAACGAAAGCCTATAATAGTACCGTATCCACAAACGAACGTTCTTCGTACAGCGCAAGATTTCTCTTTGAAATTTTTTAGACGAACCCTACAATTTGAAATCGGCAAACGCACGTGTTAACTGAAACTAACAACAGGCTGTCGTTTGAACTTTGCCGAGCTATGGCGGCAATGACTACGAATTGAGCGTTTACTTTTGACGATATCCATTCATTGCGAACACACACGAGTTTTTTAAAAGTGCATTTATTTCATATTTGTACATGATGTTATAATATGGTAACCAGACAATGTAACTTTACTAGATTACAATAAACTCATAAACCCAAACAATAACCTAATTCTTGTAGGGGATTTTAATTGTCATAACACACTGTGGGGAGGTCTGCACTCCCACGCACAGGGAGACATACTGGAAGAATTTATCAATACACACAATCTAGTATGTCTCAACGATGGCAGTACTACTTTTATCCATGATTATCTGGGCACAACTGCTATCGACCTAACTATGATCTACAACAACATAGGTGCAAATGCTCAATGGGAGATGTTAGACGCTCTCAAAAATAGACCAGTTAGCAGGTGGACGGATAAAACTAAAAACGAAGTGGGTAAACTTATCATCAATGCTAATCAAGCCAGCTGAAATAAATTTAGCAGTTCTTCAAAAACATAAAAAGGTTCTAGCAATATTCATAGATATTGAAAAAGCTTTCGATGTGGTATGGCGTCAACTTGGTCAAGGTCTACTAAATAAACTACAGAGTAACGATATTAAAGGCAATTATCAACCATTTCATCTATAATAGAGTTAACGGTCACTACTCAGATAGAACCGAAATACTAAATGGTATACCACAAGGTTCGATCCTCTCACCAATCTTATATAACATTTTTATTAATGACATAACTATAGCACTTAATGCTATTTAAAGGTAAAACTAAAAATACCAATCCGTTAAACATAGCACTGGTTGCCGATGACTGCTCCAACTGGCGCACAGGCAACAAAACCACTAATTTATTTCGCCTGATGCAAGCTAGTCTCCATGATTAATAAATCTCTAGTGGTGTCGTTAAAACAAAACAACCTTTTACTTAATTCGCGTTTTCAACGAAGCATAAATTTGTGTATGCTTTTGTGAAATTGGCGAGAGTGACACAAGAATAAGAAAAAGGTGCCGTAAAACGG
>JAECMU010081377.1:0-26050 GCA_016106625.1 Dracogyra subfuscus
AGTTCTTTTATGTCAGGCACAAATTGGTTGGTACAGGACATTGTGTCAGGTACACCAATTTTTGTTATTTCAAGGCTTGTTATGACATATGTAATCGATGATGCAGTTGTGTGGCCTTGTGGGCTGATGAACAGTTCTTTTTGCAATATACAGGTTCTGTCAGTTGTGGGTTCAAATCTATGACCAGAATACAGCTATGGATTCTTGAAGAGTGCCGAGTTAGAACAAGTATGGATTAAGACAGAAATAAATTCATTATCGTCGTGTAAACCTAAAAACATTAATTGACATGGCACTAATGAAGTATATTTAGAAGTAAAATAATAATAGTAAGAACAAATTATAATTATATTTTTAGCATCAGAGTACACAGTATTATCACAGCTATGATGGATCACCAGTTTCTAGCTTGGAAATGGTATTAATTTCAAAATATTCACATCAAAGTCAGTGTTTTTAGTGACCCTAAAGACACATTATTGTTTTGTTCTCAGCTTGAAAACCTTGCTTGAAATCAGAATGACAATAGGCAATAAACTGAAACCCCACTCAGCAGTGGTGTAAAATAGTGTATTGCTACACAGCTCATTGAATATTCTCTATGTTATAGTGCCACAATAAACTGGTATGCAGCAATAACTGATCAGCTTGATACGAACCGTGGTACAGTTTTGCATATCACAATTTTTACACACTATTTTTTTATTTTATCTTATTTGATTCGAAATAGGCAAACAAAGAGAAAAACCCATCATTTTATTAAGTGGCGATGACAGGAAATGCAACAATCAAGGTGAAGCATAGTCAGCTTACTTGTTGGCATAAGAAGTGATAGGTCGGTTATACTTGGTTCTAACTTCTAAACAAAACGTGTTAAAAGTCCAATAAAAATAACCAGTCAACGATAATTACAAATAATTTTTTTTTTACTTACACATTTGTTATTCATTGTTCATGTTATGTTGGAATATGGCTATGGCAAGAAATAAACCAACAAGTGAGAATCACACTTTGCTGTTTTTCTCTGAATCCGGAATATTTTGGCCAATCTTTCAAAACACTTTGGCCAATAACCTCTAGTTCGGTCGATCTGGGACTGCTGAAACATTGCGACTCAATACGTACATTTCCAGTGTTAAACGAGCAGCAACGGAAAAGCCTGATAGTAAGGATTTCATAATGTGATAATTTATAAATAGTTTGACACAGTCACACCGTGTTCTAGTAGGCCAGTATTGTGTTAAAAAAATAAATAATATGGCATAAATCATTTAGCCTGACAGCTAAAACTAATAAAGATCATTAAAGTTTTTATGCCTTCTGCTTTCATTAAAAAATCCAAAAAACAACAACACCCATACATATTAAATTTAAATAATATTAACTATATTGCAATACGGTACTTATATCGCAATAAAGTTCTGACGATACTGTTGCACCCATACTATGTTATATAGTCATTAATAGTAAGTTTGTTTTTGTTTAATAATACCACTAGAGGACATTGATTATATTTGGTAATTCTGACACGTTGTCATCAGAAGAAATCAGTTAAATCTTTCCTAATGCAGCAAAGGATCTTTTATATGCAATTTCCCAGACAAAAAGGCACATACCACAGCCTTTGACCAGTAGTGGTGCACTGGTTGGAATGAAAAACAACCCTATGAGTTTAATGAATCCACTAAAATGGTTTGACCCTGTGATGCAAGCACCTCAAATGACCACTTAACTGACTGAGCTAAATCCTGCCCCAAGTTATTAATAGTGTTTTAAAGTTTGTTTTGTTCAAGACTCCACTAGAGCACATTGATTTACTAATCATCAGCTATTGGATGTTTGGTAATTTTTAAGTCCTAACCATAGAGAAAACCTTCTACACTACATTTTCCCCATTAGCAGCTAGGATCTTTTATACACACTTTCCACACATAGGATACAGAACAGCACATACCATGGCCGTTGACATACCAGTCATGGTGCACTGATCAAGATAGGGAACAAAACAATCAGAAAATGGGTCCACTGAGGGGGTTCAATCCTACAAAATATTTTTTTATTTTTTTGTTGTTGTTTAACGACGCACTCAACACATTTTAACTACAGTTAAATTGGCGTCGGACATATGGGCATGTCGAGAAAAAAAACAGTGGTTAGCTGGCGGGGATCGATCCTAGACCGACCGAGCATCATGCGGGCACTGTACCACTGGGCTATGCTGCCCGCTTCTACAAAACAAGCACCTCAGGTGAGCATTCTTCCGATCGAGTTAAGACCACTTGCCATTTTTTCAGCATGTACGTACAACCTTCTCAAACAGAACAAACAACAATAAGATCTATTAGCAGGTTATCAGTTTTTCACTGTGTACATATTGTCTACCATGACAATACAGTGTTACTAGTCAACGTGAAAAGGCCATGACATCTCAGCGGTAATTGATTTTTTTCCTGTGACACATTGTATGTATTAATGTATACACAATTTACACACATACATACATGTACAGACAATGACCGTTCACTTAACAGTTTCAAACATAGGAAGCCATTGTTAATAAAACCAACAGCCTTAGCTGCAGTGTCGTATAGATCCAGAAATTAGTTTTGAAAACTGTGACAGACAGAATAAAAAAGTACACAGATTACAAAAAATATATCCGTCCAGTACGAAAGTGCTTTTGAAGAACTACAAGGAAGATTGAATGTCATAAGGAAAGGAATATTTTTTTTAATGAAATGATGGTACATTTTAATCAACTATTTATTACTATTTATCACTGTCCTAATCTGTCAAATTACTAGTACATGACCAGCTCACCCATAACAAAACACAAGGCAAGACTGATTCATGATAAATTGACTCAAATTAGTAAGTACTGGAGAGAAACAATGTCTTAGTGTTTTATAGGTGGTAGTAGTACATGGTTGGACTCACTTGATTGGACGAGCTTGCTATATCTGCAATTACTGTCCCACTGACGCTTTAATTTTTAACCCCAAACTAGTAGATAGAGAAGGAACCTGCTGCCACTATTTTCTCTCACAAAAAACTGCAAGTAATCTTTTATCAGCATTGTCCCATAGGTGGGATAGTAAATACCATACCTTTTAATTTATAGATGTGATGAAAATAAGAGAGAAAAAAGAAGAAGAGTTAAATGACCTCAGGACCTATCACCCGTGAAGCAAGTACTCTTATCACAGAGCTATATCCCATCTTACTAATTCTGATGTAGGCAGCTAACCGACACATAAAACAATTTTATTCTCCTAGCTCTGTTTATTTTTATGTCATGCAAAATAATAGTAATCATTTGAAATATTCATTAGTTTACAGAAAAGGCCAAGATGCCGTCAAGCAAACTAACATAATATTGTAGCAACAAACACAGAGATAGAACGGAGTGATCCTCTGTAAATAATGCACAGCATTAGACTCATACAATCTTATCTGAAAACTACCGACCCAAGCTACATACACCTGTACAGGAATGAATAAACACATGTTTCATGTCACTCCAGCTCTAACAAAAACATTGGCATCTCGGATTGTCAACCACAGGTGTATGAATGAATGTACATGCAGTGCAATTTCATATTTATGAAAGTAAACAAAACAGCAACAAATTAAACAGCAACTGCATGTACAGGCAATAAAACTGACTGGGAAAAACTATATTAATGCACTTGACATTGATTCATAGCACCATTCTATAACCAAACGACTAATCATTAGAACATTTGAAATACAAGAATGAGCCTGGATTAAAAACAACCCTAAAATAATGATAATATATAAGTGCATGTCTTTTTAAATAAGTTGTTGTAGTGAAAACCATCGGGCCCAAAAGAATTGAAAATAGTTAATGTAAATAAACTAAATCTTGTGAAGTGACTAAACCAGCATTGCATTTCCTAGTTTTCCATATCTCTGCCAGTTGAGGAACAGTCATGGGTTAGTACCCTTTTAAAAAAAAAATTTCTTTTATTGAACATTAGGTAGATACCAACTTAACACACAAAAAACACTGGATTACATTAAATAATATACACTGGTTAGTGTTGGGTACAGAGTATATTCATTAGTAGGTAATTGGTCGTGATTTTGTTTATACTGCCCATTCCGTCCCTTATTTTTAAAGCTTAGTTATAAACTTCTTTGCATTCATTAAAATGCTCGCCTGGTGTGTATTCGGTTTACGATAGATCCAGTTGGTGGGCCCATTAGGCTATTTCTCATTCTAGCCAGTGCACCACAACTAGTATATCAAAAGCTACGGGATGGTAAATATAAAAGACCTCTTGCTACTAATGGAAAAATGTAGGTGGTTTACTTTCTAAGACTATAAGATAAATGTAGCAGGTTTCATTTCTAAGAATATAAAAATACATGTTTGACATCCATTAATATATCAACGTACTAGGGCACTGTGGTGATGTTAAACAAAACAAAGTTGAATTTTCTCTGCATTCAGTAAATACAGCCACCTATTTCTCCCATATAGCCTTGCTATTTACAATGGGTAATGACCACCCTGGTACAGCATGTGATTTATTGGTCATGTGTACTAGGAGCCAGTCACAGTTGAGTGGAATTAATGTGTTTATAAAGCCTACATGTAGTCTGTGTATTGGAAATCAGACACAGGAGCAGCTACAGACCTCTACTCCTGGTGCTAATTACATGCCTGTATACAATGTTTATTGCACATGTTACAGCATGCTGATAAATGGAACACATTGATTTGTCTTACTACCACTCTAGGATTTTGTTGTTGCTTTTTTTTCTCCCAGAGATTTATTTGTTTAGTCCACCACCATGCCCCACCTTCATATTTATTATACACAGTCAATTGTTGTATATACAACAATGGTCACATGCTATCGATTATAACAAAAGAATAGTAATATTTTGATTATTTGGATTTAGACAAATTTTAAGATTGCTAATATTTTGTGATTTACAGTAGTTATGGCTAACCTGCCTGAAGTTACCAAACTAATCATAAAAATTAGAATTTTAAAATTTTTATTAGAATTTTGTTGGGTCCTATTTATTATAAGCAGTCACTTCTGGTACAGTTATGGCTAATCTTCTAACCCAACTAATAATCAAAACTGAATTTTGTGATATAGTCATTTAGTCACTGGACTAATCATAAATCTTTAACAATCTACCCAGGGTTTTTTTGTTGTTGTTTTTTTTACAGCGCACTTATATTTATGCTAATTTTACGGTTTACTTGACCTTTAGTTACCTAACTGTAATGATTAAATACAGTTGAAAATCCATTATAGCTTTGCAACAGACAATTAAACTGGTAAATTTTACTTTCTCTGCCATGTTCTAAACATCTATCCATATAAGCTTCACTTCACTAACTGTGCATATTTACTAGCAGTCCAGTTCGTCACCAGAATGCCAAAGGCAAAAAAGGTTATTATGACATAAAACAGTGAACTGGATATAAAGACCAGGAAGTGAAATGTCTGTATCCACGTCATATCGGTGACGGTAGCCTGTTATAAAAGCTTACTGCAGTACAATGCCCTTGGTAAAATATAGAGCATGACATAATATTAACTGTCCTTATTCTCAAACCTGTTAAGCAGCCACCGAAAAACATATGTTAAGAAAGGCCCATTAAGTCGACTGGGTGTGCAAAGCTGTGAGAAATCCCATAGGTGTCTGATATTATATAAATACTGTTAATATTTAACGTCATTTTATGTCATGTGCAATATACAATAACATCTATGTAATTAGTAACCACAATAAACTGTAACCTCTTTGTAAACACTGAGCAAGCTATAGCGACACAAAGTACTGTATTACCTCCACTCAGCCATGACTAAGCGTATAATAATACATGGTCCATGAGAAATGTAATTATTGAACAACAGGGTTCCTACACTTAATCAATAAATACCAGGACTTTTTAAAGATCAGTATTTTCCACTAGCTTTTTAATTGGACTTTAAAAAATAATTTAATACTATAAACTGCTGATTTCTTGTGATTTTAAATGTGAAAAGAAATTACCATCGCCTTACAAGTTACATAAGACAGATTTGTAGGTCCATAGGAGGACGAAATGTAAATTAACAATGCTTTCAACACATTTTTATTATGGTTATATGGTATCGGACCTACAAAATGGATTGACCCAAGATCAACCACATATTAACGAATTTAAGCCATCTAGAATAATAATAATAAAATTTTATTTACCAAAGGTAACAATTAGTACAAGACTATTCTCTCCTGAGACCTTTTCTGTGTATTTTTGTGCTGGGGTGTCGTCAAACATTCATTCTAGTTGTGTGTTTTTTTAACAATGCACTCAACACATTATAATTATGCTTATATCGGCGTCGGACATATGGTTATGTCGAGAAAAAAACCCTAGTGGTTATCTGACGGGGATCGATCCTAGACCGACCGCGCATCAGGCAGGCACTGTACCACTGGGCTATGCTGCCCGCGCATTCTAGTTTTATACACACATTCTAGTTTTATACATTGCATACATAATCACACTGTTGCAGGCACAAATGCACAAAAACAAATACAACAGAAGTAATGCTTCATAGTCTTGACAATGGGCCGAATTTACAAAGCCTGTTTGGGTCTTACACATGTGTAACTACAGACATTTACAATGCTTAAACACTCACTTTTAAGAAAAAAACAAGACTTCATAAATTCAGACCATGTGTTTAAATATAATTAAATAGGTGATTAAAACAGTTATTTTTGACAATATTACAGGTTTCTTAATCTTTCAAACATCATAGAGCAGATTATTCCAAGCAGCACCATCACAGCCAGGATTTCATACCAAATGGTGTTGTGGAAACGACAGTCTCTAGTAAGGGATGCAAACTACTGTAGATTTTTATCTTTATATCATCTTTATTTATGCAGAGTAGTGAAAATATAAAACGTACATTTTCTTCCTAGAGTGTGTGATGGAGAACAAGCCTCTAGGCCTGCCCCTCTCCAGTTTCTACGAGCCTGTTGTATTTTATATTAATAAATGCAAAGACTACATAATAATACTGTCAATAAGATATATTAGTTTTAAAGTGGTTGTCAGTATGTGGCAACAGTATAATATTTTCCAACATTTCTGTGTTTCTGTACCCAGCTGTGGACAGTTTCGGTAGACTGCTAACACATCTTCTTAATAATTAAAAATATACAGTTTAATCAAACACATTAAAACTTGCAGGATAATTAGTTAAGAGAACAAAGGAAATTGTGATAATTTTAGTTTTTGTTAAATTATTACATCTTGCTTTGGTGAGGAAGTGACGCTTTTTGCAAATTTGAGAAATCGGCCTATGGAATATCCACTGACGTGTCTTATTTGTGTGTCATCTTTGCTGAACAAGATTTATGATGAAATATTATTACATTTTGTGCTTTTCTTCTAAGGTCCATTTGCTTCTGTTTACATTAAAAATTATGTTTAAAAAAATGCTTATATGCTAGTCTATGACCGTGTGACTTCCTCATCTTCGTCGGCAGTTGATTCATCTGAATTTTTGTCTAAGACAACATTTCCAGGATTAGGGACTCTGATAAGTGGTTCAAACTGATACGGTTTGATGCTATTGGCACAAGCTGGACACAATTCTTCGTCACTCGAATCGCTAAGTTCATCCATGCTGCTTGGTAGTTTTTTTTCAGTTTTCCTCTCATCTATGACGTCACAGGTCTAGCTCATCAATTGTCGACAGTTTCCGGCAAACATTGGCGAAAAAAAACCACCCAAGTAAGACTGGCACGCTTGGTTTATGACGGCAAATAAATTCATTATGGTTTGGTGTCTGGTCCCCTTTAACTCTTAAACTAGTGAAAACATATTGTGGCACAAGACCAGCAATATATTTATATACGTGTGTACTGTACATCGTAAAGTAATTATTTAGCTACGCCATCTTTAACTGATTGGTATCCTACCCTATCCGGCAACAACACTTGTCTGATTATGAAAACCCTATAGTCCTAATCACATTGCCAGAATAAAGCCTGAAAAATGTGATAAATAAACACATCGAGCAGGACGTGTAATCAATTTATCTTATTAGAGGATATAATCAATAGATGCCCAAGTCCCAAAACCAGTTGCCTGGTGCACGTTTACACTTAGCTATGCTGTGTTCTAAAATTATATTGTACATGTTATATACATGTGTCTTGTTTACAAATCTTTCCTTCGATGCTTTACTTTAGCCTGAACTGCTGAAGGAAGCTGGCACACAGGAAATGTATTCCATACATTTATGTACATGTGTATTAATTATAAATGGTTATAAACTTTATGTACACATAAAAAGCACAAACACGGTGAAGCCCATAACTTAACTGGCCATAAAATAAAGTCTAGCTATTCTAGACAAATTTTTTTTACAGAAGGTTACCTCAATACCTGTGTACTTGTAGAGCTCTATACATTGGCTGTGTATACAGTGTTAACTATATTGATCACATATCACATATTTATGGTGTCCTTGTAACAACTCTTATTCTTTTACGTATATTTGCCACAATCTGATAATGATTTTTCAACATCATTAAGCCATACATTTACAATTATTACATATTTAATAAAGTATATTTACGGCATTAAAAACAAATTTCTTGAACAGTGGTCACTGTAATTTGTGTTATTTTTCTGTTATGCTGTGTACACACTGGGAAAGTTTATAACGTTTAAGTGTTGCAGGGATAGCTCTGCCACTCGCCAAATGCGAATTTCAGGAACAATTGACAAATTTTTGTTGTGGCAAAAACAATTTGTGTAACAGTTGTTACTTTGTTTCCAAATAGCTGTAGGTTTTGCATTTTTTAGATAATTTGGTTAAATTTTATGATCAGCCAGGGCTAGTTCTGTGTTGGTATTTTTTAACATGCTTTCCGACATTTACATGAAAGCAAAAGTAAGAATAACCCATTTTACTCTTTATTGGGAATACACAGTATTAAAATAGATTTAAACATACAACTCACTTGTATTATAAAATTAAACGTAACATTCAGTTACATGTACTTAATTAATTGTTAATTAAACTGGGCCACACATCTGAGCCACGGTATAAGCAAACAATTCCAGGACAAAGGCAATACAAGTTGGGTTTTTCTTAAATTAGTCAAACACAAGGAAAAGACCATACACACTCCCACTCCACATCCATAAAGAACTTTTTAATTTCAATTGTCATCCTGATCCAATGGCCATTAGGAAACAATTAAGGAATAATTTGTTTTCAAAATCTTGATTAGCAATATTTTTAGCATTCAAAAATTTATTAACAACTACTGTTTAATGTTGTAATTTTTTTTTGCGATCTATGAAACTTGTGTAGCAAATCGTGACAATGAACAAAATGCTCCCTGACAATTGCAAAGACCCTCTAACCACAAAATTAAAACCCTGATGTTTACACTTAATAATAACATCAATAGAATTGAGCTAATTATTCACTCCCTATAAAACTTCCACTTCCTGACACTTGGTACATGTAATGATGTGCCTAAAAATACTAATCTCATGATTAGAATCATAAAAGCTCACAAGAAACCAAGATCACAACCAAAATATCAGCTTATTCCAGGTAACCTAACTACTTAAAACATATTTTTCAAAGTTCCATAAAAAGCAACAACACATTATCAGCTACCAAGAGTTGTGCCTTTAAATTAACTGCATGTCTCCTACTCACATATATATTACCCATATGGTTAAACATAGTTTGGTACCTATCAAAGTGATACGTCTCAGTAAAATGCCAAGTGGGACTAACACTGTTGATGAAGAAACAGATGAGTGATATAAATTAAGATCGATTATGGGTAATAAATAGTATATTAAACTCGCTAACATTTCTATCATGTTTATGTCCCTCATATAATAATTTTCATTGTCACTCGCTAAAGCTCATGACAATTAAAAATTATTTCACTCAGGACAATGACAGCTCGTTTAATATCCTATTATAAATATGTACTGGCCTCTTGAGAATTAAACATTTCCGTAAACCATTTAAAGGGACACACCCTAGTCACGGCTAGTTGTTAACCATTACGCCGTTGTTTTTCGCTAATAAACCCATTTTTCACAAATAAAATTGCACTTTCCTTACTGTTTATTATTTAGGATATACATTTCCATTCACCTGAATTTTTTTTGTTGGTAATCCTGGTAATCCTTGTGTTTGTAATACCACAAAATGCATTTTTTGTATTTCTTAAAAAGCCACGTGCCACTGATAACAAAACTGTCGAGCAGACGAGGTCTATCTATAGAGGGGATATTCTCATTTCAATGTCACAGCCGTTGGTATACCACGTGACCGTTATTATTTTCGTTTGGTTTGTTTTCTCGTGCACGGTTCTCGCAATCAACATCCGTTTTGTTGTCGTTCGCTCGTTCATTTGTGAACATTTTCAATCTTACGATATCTGAAGTGGGGATACAACACTGGGGGGTGGGGGACACAAGCTATATTATTACCTTTATTTAAATAGAGAAGGAATTTTTTTTTACATTTTAGTCCTGGGGATGAGAAGTGCCTCTCCACCCCTGATGACGACGACGACTACTACTACTAGGCTTACTACTACTACTACAACTACTGCTACTACTACCACCACCACCCACCACCATTACCACCAATAATAAACGGTGCATCTAAATGCTAATAACAATAGGCTAGCAGGCCCGTACGCAGGATTATTAATGGGTAGGTGTGAATTGCTGATAGGTGGGTGCGAATTTAAAATGATAAAAATCAACATAAAACTAACCCCTCAAAACAACAACGATAACGGAACGTTATTTAAATTTTATAGAGTAAAAGTGGACCTTTAGCAATTTGGGGGGGGTGGGGGGTGCATACCCCTCTGCGTACAGGCTTGGTTAGGCACTAGTACCCGGTTCCGAATAGCAAATGTAGGCTAATTGCAGTTTCGTCTTATTCCGATTCAATTATCATGATTACTGCAGAAGCCACTACCTAAACAGAAGCACCCATGTTTGTAAAGTAACTTCCTGTTCCAAACTCATTCCTTTCGCTGTCCAGGACAGAACAGTTGGAACATGTCCAGGAGAGGTGAAACGCACCCCAAGTTTCTGTCAAATTTGTCGTGATGTAGGCACTTTTGTGCTTCGAGCGACATCTACCAGTGACATGGGGATTCCCATGGTACTTATCGATATAAAACCTGCTTTTTCACTCCATTTTATAAAAACGTAATCTATGTGTGTTACAGGTTTGTAGATTAACCAAAATAATATTTTATTTTTGTTGGATGGAACTAGGGAGTGCGGCTTTAAGGGTTATTCAAAAACAAATTCAGGTAACCCATTTCGACATAAATGATGTCCTAAATTCAATATATATGCAACAAAAAAATGGGTTACGCCAACTATGCTTACGCAAGCGACATACAAACAAAACTATCGCTCTTGTAATTTTCCGAGGCCTGATGTGTACATCGAACACTACCTACAAGATATTCCATTTAACTCAACTTTTAATACATTTCTTTTAATATCAATCATTTACTAGTCATACAAAATAACTTATTAGTCTTCTTGCTGCCTCATTTAAGGAAAAAGATAAAATTTGTTTTGTTTAACCTTCTAAGTACCTATCACGTCACGCCAGTCGACATACAGTGCATTCCCCAATTCATATTTGCACACAACACTCACCGGAAACGATTTATTAACCGGAAACAAAAGACAACTTAGCTTCCTGTGTTTTTCAAATTAGAGTTTTCAGTGTAAAATGGCTTGAAATTTTGAATTAAAAAAGTGGTTTTGGACAAGTATTTTCGTTTGACAACAATGGTGGCATGTCTTGGTAATTTTCAGGGATTGATAGCCGATTGTGACAGCTATTTTGATAATAAATTTGATTGTTTTACCAACAATGAAAATCACGATATATTGGAATATGAATCGTAGTTCGTTTTATTGGGAATAATGGACATAAATACTGGACAGCTGGCCACAAATGTCCGTAAGTAAACTCAATTTTTTAGATTTGTTTTTACCAATTTTAATCAACAATATAACCGATATAAAATAACATAAAATTTGAAAAATACAAGAACATAATATTTACCGATTCAAATATGAACTTTATTTTATGTATTTATAAAACATAAAGTGAATATATGTGAGTAAAAAATTACAAATTTGTACCCACTCAACATGATTTTTTTTTTTTAAATTCATCCAGTAGTCTAAAGGTTAATGACACTACCAGAACACACCGATTTATTAATAATTAAAATTAGCTATATAATTTCTTTTTGTCATTAAGGTTGACGACAGTCACTCTTCGCATCCTTGTTTTGACTTTGTACACAATATATCATATCAAACAGTAATCTTGAGATAAAAGTTTTAAAATTTAAACTTAATATTTTGTCAAATGTTATTGAAAATAAAAACATATCGACTTGTAAACAGCATTGTACAACCTGAAACAGGAGTCACGGTAAGAAGACTTGTGACAAAACATTGTACAATAGAGATAATTTTTAATTTGAAAGATATTGGTATTCGAATGATGACACTTTGCATCTCTTTACAATACCAATAACCTGAGTAAATGACGTTTTCATTTTCAGTTCGCTGGAAAATTCGAAAATTGCTATTTAATAAAGCACTTGAGCCAATAGCTTTACCAAAACCTTGCAATAAAAATTGTACTATTTATGAAATATGAATAAGAAGTACATTTACAGTAAAGTAAGTTGGATTTATTATGTATGAAGCCAAAACAAGGGTGTCAATATTGAAGGAAACATGTCACGTGACCTACATTTTGGCACCAACCATGTACAATTAATTATAAATTGAATCACCTAAAACAAAACCAATTTTTTTTTTAATTCCTTAAAGTATCTCCGTAAAGAAATATATGAGCTCTTAGCGGAAATTGTCATCTTTAATGAGCAGGCCAATCACAAGGTCCGTGAGTCAGACGTGTAGCTTGATCTGACGCCTTACACTTAAAACTGCACAGCTTACCAAAACAATGCGTGTTCGTTCACAAAACATTTTGCCGTATCAGTTTGCACCGTTAGTAAATGAAGAAAGATACAGATTTACTTACTTTAAGAAAAAACGGATAGTGAGTCGGAGAGTGGGGAAACCGATGGTGCCAGATCAGACCGGTTGACCAATTTAAAGCCTGCAGCCCGAAAGTAACCCAGAGACAAAACCAAAACCCGGTAGCTAAGGCCGAGGTGTATACTGTTCATATTTAGTATAAAGATACACCTAGGTATGATGTATTTAAATATGTAAAACATATAAATGTAGGATAAACATTTTTTTTTTTAAAAGAGAAAATATTGCATTTTTCATGTTTGCACAATGTAAACAAACGCTCTAATTTACAAGGCGTTTTGCTTTCATTAACCTGACTTGTAAAACAACATAAATGACTTGATAGTATAATAAACTATTTAACTAAATATATTTCAACAGAAAGAAATGGGATTATAGTATTATCTTCTTAAAACAAAAAAGCATCATATTATTAATATTACACCTATTCAGGCTATGGGTAGGATGCGTTAAGAGTTAATATTAAAATTACCACTCACGATATCCAAGTGATAATTGGTCAGTTTGGAAATTTTAGATGGAAAAGTCTACTTAACTTAATCAAGGGTTTTACAGAATTATTTACAGTAATGAAGCAGGGCGGTTGATAATGCCTACTAACATTGTAATATAGTCGCGACAGGTTACCCTGTGATCTTAAAAAACTGGTAAGTATTTTTGTACGTAGGTCTAGATAGTGGTAATGACTTACCTGGTCGTTGCAATATACATCTGCCAACCACAGAAAGAAAGGACCAATTAAATAAAACAACACTCCGATTCTCAAGTCAGCCCGTGGACGAAACATAATAATTATTTCGACACTACAGTAGTGGTTTATTTTGTATTGAACTTTGTGTTACTCGTTGCTTTCGGGCGAAGAGGAACACTTTTGTGATGTACTTCAAACGAAGATTTAAAAACATTATTTAAGATTATTTTTGTTTTCTACACATTTAAAAAATAAAAACATGATGTATCCTCATGCCAAATCCCAATAAAAACCAATAATATACATTTTTAAAATGCCTACATTTTTTAAACATATACAAATACATCATGCTTAGGTATCTTTGTGCCAAATATGTACAATGTACACCTCAGCATTCGCAACCGAGTACGGTTTTTGTGTTCAATCCTTTCTTTTGTGATCAAATACACGCATCTTTCTTTGGATGCAATCCTTTGAAAAACCGTAAAAAGACAATCCCGATCGTTTAAACTGTTTATTTTTACACCCAAAGGCAGCGCAGTACTGCATTGTTGGACTGAAAAGATCGTAAGTCCCTTACTCCATATATAAACAGTTAACAACAATGGAAGAATATAGCGGCTCCGACGTCACTTCCGTTTTTTTCTGAACACTCACAAATAAATATGCATAAATCCTACATTGATACTGATTTTATTGTTATAAACATATTTGTATATTATTTTTATATCATTTTTCTTTTAAAATTAGCTATAATGTGGTCTTGTGACATGTTTCTTTTAACATGACTAGCCAGTAGTTACTGGATATCACGTCACCATCATTATTCACAACTATTTTGAAATGTGTATATGTAAGCAGTTTTCACCATGGTAACAAATAATATACTAAACATGTGGACTTTGAGTTTAGCTATTGGTAATGAGCTCTTTAGTGTTATATCAGGCTAAATAATATTCAGTTCACTGTGAGACATGCTGGAGATAATCAACAACTTGATCAAATGGAGATAATTAGTGATGACACACTTCCACATGTCAAAGTTAAATTTGTTTTGTTTAACAACACCACTAGAACAAACTGATTTATTAATCATCAGCTAGTGAATGTCAAACATTTAGTAATTTTTAGTCTTAGAGATTAAACCTGCTAAAAAAAAAAAATTATCAGTAGCAAGTGACCGTTTATATGCACCATGCCACAGACAAAATAACACATACCATTATCCTCCCGCCCCGAAACCGCTCCCTGGTGAACCCAGAGGTCGGATCCGGGGTGGGCGTGCCTGAACCTTTGATGGATAGGGGCACGTTAATATAGTTCCACTCCATACCATTAGCCCAATAGAAATAGTCCAATGAGCCCATCGATGGTGATCGATCCCAAAGTGAATGTGCATCAAGTGAATGCTTTACCACTGGGCTACGTCCCGGCTCCCACTTTCACATCATGTCAAATGAACAGGTATAGTAAGGTTAAAAATTGGATTCAGAATGCAGTTAATTTTTTGTTTCTATTTTGCTTAATATTTGGACATGCCAGTTACTTAAAATCCGAACTCCATAACCTAGTTAACTTCAATAAAAAATAATCTTACCAGATTGTCCGAGCTGCTTGTAAAACCTGTACTCTAAGTGAAGTTGTGGTGCTCTTGATTTCATAGGTTCCTGAAAAAGAAATGATAAATATTTAATTAATAAAAAGTATATATTTTAGTTGCAATTGCCAAATGTCATCCATATAATATTTGTAACAATAACTTTAAAAAACCTGAATTATGAATTAAAATAATGTTCTTCCTGATACCTAGTAAGGGCTAATATCAACTATCAAAATGTTTACAAGTGTACCAATCATATAGTGGGGGGTGGGGTGGGGGTGGTGCTGGAAAGAAGAGGGGGGGGGGTACTTTCAAAACAAGGTCCATACACAATTTGGAAGGCAAAATTCTGACACTTTTTAAGCACTTTTTAATGTAACTAGTTTTCAAGGACTTTTATATTCACAATAATGTATCCAACAATTTTGAACATTTCTGACAAAATGACACGGACTAGTAGCAGGTTTTTAAAATTATTTCTGGTAAAAAAATCCCACTGTTATTGGGAACAATGGACATAAATACCAGACAGCTGGCTACAAACGCCCATAAGTACTAGTAAACGCAATTAATTTATTAAAACAAATTTGGGGTGGGGGGGCAAGTTTTAATAAACATCAACCGATGTAAAATTACCATAATTTGAAAACCCTATAAAAATAATATTTAACGATTCAAAAATGAACTTTATTTTATGTATTTATAAAACATTTCTGTGAATATGTGAGAACATATTTTTAATTTATGTCCACTCAACATGGTTTTTGTCATAATTGTAAATAGCCTTTAATAAATGTTGGTGGTGTACGGTGTGTCATTTACCGGTCCTTTGCCTTCATGTCTATAAAGCAAAACACTGCCAAACAACAAACCACCAAGCACGCTTCACTAGCTGGTGTTTAAAAAGTCAGTGACCCAGTACAGATTCTCAAGAGAAAAAGAAATAAAGATTTATAAATCATAACAATTATTTTAGTCCTTGGTATACGTCTAGTCAAAATACACAATCATACAAATGGTTTGATTAAACTGGATACGATATTGAGCCAAGAACACACACTAGTATATGAAGAATTTAGATGCAAAACATGATATATCCACATTTTTTTTTCTTGAGAAAAAATAACTTTTAGTTCTGTTTTGCTTTTAAATTAATTCACAAATTCAAAAGTATGATATTATAACACATATGGATACAACTACCATGTACACCAATTTTCACAAATCTAATACTCTTATTTTCCAATAAATATAAGTGTATTAATATATTTTGTTGCAAAATGCAATATATCCCTATTTTCAATTGTTTTCTACAAAACCAGACATAACAAAAATATTTCTAAATCATGACTATTTAAAACAAAATAAACTACTATTACACTTAAAATTATATGACCTAAACAGTGCGTGGAAAAGGAAAAATCTAAAAGTAACGGGCAAGAATGTTTGAACACTGTTAGTCTACATAGAAAACAAGTTGAGATATTTATGTAAATGTATATAATTAAGATAGTAAAAATTATTCAGTGTACATAATAATTTAGAATGTTTCTAGTTGGAAACAAAAATGGTACTTTTAAAGTAAAAGAGACATTATTCTGAGCTTCGGGAGTGGTGTGTGGGGGGGGGGAAAGCACTATGCATCTCCAATTAAGACTTATGGCCATGTTCTAGGACTTGTTCCATCCTATATTGTTGGCTCATGTTAATGTCAATAGTTTACGTATATAAATAAATTAATTAATCTTAATTAACGTTATTATCTCATTAATAGAAATGATTATTGATTTATTTGTTATGAATATTGAAGTACATGTATGGGATTTTGAACGACTGCGTGTAGAATTTACCTAAGTTACACTTTCAGCCTCACTGCAATCTTTTAGCTTTGGGCTGTTTTATATAAATCTGGAAGTTTTCAATTCTTCTTTCAATTCAGCCATTTCCAGCAGATTAAAATCATTCATGTTCCAGAATAAAATAGAACATATAGGCCTGTGGTATGAAAACTGCCATTTTCATCAAATGGATGTATCGCGTTTTGTATAAAAACAGTTACGTATGTCGCGTTAAAGAAAACGCATTTTATCCAACTAATCTGCACTAGGATATATTATATTGTGCGGCAAAAGAGCATCTTTACCGCTAGCTCCCACTGTGCGGATTACGCTGGATGCTTTAAGTCAAAATATTTGGAAATGGTCTATGTCGCATTTTGCGTATGAACTCTTCATATATATATATATATATATGTATATATATATATATATATATATATTGGAATAAAACAAAAGAACAATTGTGTGATCAAAAGTGTCCTTACCAACTTTATAGCCACATGTTCGTTGTTGTATAAATTCTTTCCTGAAAAGAAATTAAGCAAATTTACTTGACAATAATTCTCTATTTTTCCTTAAAAAAGATGATAAAATTAAACCAAGAGCTACAATTAATATAAAAGTAAATTATATTATATCCAACATATTAACATTTCAGTTTTCCCTTAAACACTGACATTGTTTTGCATAAATATAGTGTATAAAAGATGATTTAATAAATACAAGTCATAGGAAAGGAAAGTGACCACTCTTGCTCCTCTCCACTTGACTGGAACATTTTGGATCTAATGGAAATTATCTACAGTAAAAATTATAAATACACATATTTCCAACTTCATCTACAGCTTGAGAAATTTTTGCTTGTGTAATATATAGAGGATTCGTCACGAGTGTTTTTTAATATGGAAAATATCAACCGAGTCTATGTTAATCGGTTGTTATTTTATACCTTAAAAAACATGAGTAGCGAATTCTATTTATCCTATAACACTTCTAAAATAATATTCTAATTACCTTTTTAGTAAATCACAGTACTAAAGTCGCCGCCATCGATAATATGACATCATCACGATTAGCGCAGATTAGTTTGACGTCACGCATTTTAAACAAATCTTTGAAAACGTTACGCTCATGTACACGGTCTTGTTGGCGTGTAAGCGAAGGACTTATTTACCGCAACGCCAATATCACACAGGTTAATACAGTAAATATTAACTCGCTATATGACATCCATGGATATTATTATGGTAAGTTATAGGATAGATAGAGAATAATACATGAGTTTCTGTTTGATACCATTTATCTTACAAGTTGTTTAAAAACATTCAATGAGCGAAAGCATTAGGTCACTCAAAACCAAAAGGTACATAAGAGAAAAAACCATTGCTAAATTATTTATAAGAAAAAAAAATGGATATACATGTATATGTATTGTACAGATAAAATAGTGGATATAAATTTTATAATACTCTTTTTTTTCTAAAAAATTTTAACAACGCACTCAACACATTATAATTATGGTTATATCGGCGTCGGACATATGGTTATGTCAAGAAAAACCCCAGTGGTTAGCTGACGGGGCTATAAAATCCACGCCATAGGATCAATGATTTTTTAAAATAAAAAATTCACTATCCCTACTTTACTTCAAGTTAATACAATTTTAGTAAATAATTAGTAATAATCAGTTATGTCACTTAAAGAGGAATATAGAGCTTAAAAAAAAAAACCTCTGGTGGATTGGGGTGGGGGCAGGATAGTCATATTTACAAAATACACTTCACTGCAAGATTTTATTCCCAAAAAAACCCACTAGCTATCTGGCATGGCAATGGTAGTTATTTACTAGCCCAACATTGAATAGTACTAGCCATCGGAGTGGGGCTACCATAATCTAGAAGCCCTGTAATACATGCATATAATACAGGCCTGCTGCACACAAAAAACAGAAAATAGGTTATGGCCATACAAAATTGCATAACCTATTTTGGTTTGCATAACCGGTTTCAAAAAAAAATGGTAAAAGAACTTAAAAATTGATTTTAATAAATAAGACTGTCACTTTCACAGGGTTCTCATGGACGAAAATGAACTTGTACGCTTGTAAGCGAACGACAACAAACTGGATGTTGATTGCGCGAACAAAAATGATAACGGTCATGTGGTATACCAACGACTGTGACATTGAAATGAGAACATCCCCTCTAAAAATAGATTAGACCTCGTCTGCTCAACGTTTTTTTTCCCAGTGGCATGTGGCTTTTTAAGAAATAAAAAAAATGCATTTTGTGGCATTACAAATACAAGGATTACCAAAAAACACTTCAGGTGAATGGAAATGTATGTATTCTATATAATAAACGGTAAGGAAAGTGCAATTTTATTTGTGAAAAAAATTGTTTATTAGCGAAAAACTACAGCATAATGGTTAACAACTAGCCGTTACTAGGGTGTGTCCCTTTAAGAAGGGCTTTAATTTTCAGGGCTAGCTCCGACACTCATCAACTTTACCAATATGTTTGGTGATGGGGTGTTGATAAACAATCATTCATTCACCAATTGAAAATATTCAAAACTGCCAATTATTTGGCTAATAAATTTCATTTATAATTAGAAAACAAGTGGGTTTTAGCAATTTTTTAAGTTTTAAATACAGTGTTCTCGTTGCTCCATTTAAGCGGGGCGCCCCGACCTGCTTTTTCATTTTGCCACCCTCCTTCATGTTCCAAGCTCGCCTTTATTTTTGAGCGCCACGCTTTATTTTCCAGTACCTATCTCCGCTATTTCAACACTTTTTTTCAACAACAAAACAACCCAACCCCAAAACGATCAGTCTTGCACACATCAAAGGAAACAAGCCGCGGTGTGTACGAAAAAACAATTGACGAAACATTTACTACAGTTATCGTAGCGTAATTTAACAGCCTCTATTTTGTCCCATATCTGTATCCATTTGAATGTTTGACACACGCAATAAAAGTTATATTTTATGTGAACAATGATTTTATTTTTTTATGGATTCGGCAATCTCCGAATGGAAAAAAAAAAACCTCACTTAATTCGCTCCTAATTTGTCACGTGATCAGAACGGTCATTTTGTCTTTTGTTTCCACTAACTACTGTCAAATATTTTGATCTCATTTGCAGATATAATAGATTGTAACTGATTATTTTTACTTTCTGTCATTCTGTTTAATCGGGAGTTCTTTATAAAATATTGTAAACTTTTAATTTTGGGGGATATGAACGCTTATAATATAAAAACAACGCAAGTGGTAGTCTTTATCATTAAAATCATTTATCATGAGTGCCAAATAATATACAGTCTTCACCATGAAAGGCGAGCGATTGCTTGCGCTCGCCTCCGCACACGCCTCAAATGTTTAAGACGAGTGCCGTATCGATCGCCTTACATTTTAGCTATGATTTAAAAAAAATTAAATTGAAGTTAGAAAAACATACTCGCAAGTGATTACTCACCTGAACTATGTATGAAAATCAGACTGTGAACAAAGGTCTCAGAATGTACGCGCAATAGCGATCGATAATGTAACGTTATATAGTAATACATGGCACATTTGTTCAAACATATTTAATAAGGAGAGCGATTGCTCGCCTGGCTCAATTAAGGAGAGTGATCTATAGCTCACCTTGATTTTACTCATGGCGAAGACTGATATATACACCACCTTCACAAAAACGAAACTACGTTTTATCAGCTGGCAATAATATTTTATCACAGCGATCGATTCATTCGATGAAGATGGAAATAACAAAAGTGTATCACTTTACAACTATCGTTATTGTTTTTCGTATATCTTGAAATCGTTATTAAACATAATAATATTAAAACTTTGATCGGTCCAGCAAACCTAAAACTGCCTGTGAATGTCAGACCGATAATAATTAATATCATCTTCGGTTCAATTAAAATATGTGTCTGCTTGTGTTTCTTATTTATAAACCTTTTTGCACTTTTTTTTTAAGGCAAAATAAGGAGGATGTCTTTTTACAAAGTCTACCAACACAAAACAATATGGTAACGAAACTACCCCCCTCTATTTTTATTATTATTAATTTTTTTGAAGGGTGTGGCGACGTGTAGCCGCCCTCCTTTAATTTTCACCCAGCGAGAACACTAAAATAAATGATTTGGCAAATTTCAGGGCTAACACCAGGTGAGCAAAATGTTTCACCAAATTGTCTATTAAAATAATTTATCTTTAAGAGGTAATCCAAGACAGGGCTAGCTCTGGCACTCGCCAAATTTGCTAACTGTGAATTTTGTTAACAATGGCGAAAGAATTGCAAGTATTAATTGATATATTGTTACTCGGTACAAGACTTCACAATGAACTGTTCGGGCACTATATGCTCTTAGGGGTACAGTGTCAGCGGGGCTTGCGGTGAACTCGTACGGAAAACCTACTCGTATGGGGAAAATGCAGTGAACTCGTATAAAAATCCACAAGTGAACTCGTATGGAAATTACAAACTGATATATTCAAAACTGTATATAGCAACATGAGTGTAGTTTTATCGACAAAACCTCTAGCCCGACTTATGTGACGAGAAACGCAAAACATGTATGTTGTCGCAGGAAATAAGTCTAATCATAATGACCTGCAAGATTTGATTGGTTATTATTCTTTAGGCTAAGAAACTCTAATAATGTTTTAATGTTTATAAAAATTAAATGTACTAAATATTTATATCTATATATTGTAATATCAAGAACTGTAAAGTACACAGTTGTAATGCCCCATACGAGTTCACCGTTATTTTGTCTATATAGATATGAGTTCGTTTTACATACGAGTTTTCGGTTCATACGAGTTCGTTTCCATACGAAATCATCGCACCCCGTCAGCGGTATTCCTTTGGGTTTTATTTGTATATCACAATATTATAAACACATGTTGGTGACATATGTATTAATTACTATATTTGATCCTTCCAAACTAGTGATACTGTATAATAAAGGTTTCAAAATTACAAAGCATATTACAGAAAATGCTTCACATCAAACAAAAAAGAAACTGAAGTTAAAATTGGACAACACTGTATTCAAAATAAGAAAGCCCTTATACTATGGTTTTATAGTGAAATTCTGGAAATACTGCATTATTAAAAAAACATGCTCACCAAGCCTCAATTCTCCAAAGTTTCCACACCCAATCTTCTTTCCAACCCTAAAGTTTGGCCCAACCATGAGCACACCAGAATTACCAGAGGCACTTCCCCGGTTCTGCATGCTAGATCGAGTGGCACTAGATTTTCTTCGCTGTTGATCGTCACTCTTTTCGTATCCCTCTCTCTTTGGTGTACTCATGGGGATTTTTTGATACTGAGCCACACTAAAGGAATAACTGAACTTCCAAACCAATAATCAAATTATACAGAACAGAAATTTCAAGTCTTCCACCAGGGCTACCAAGCCCCATTTATTGGCCCTTTCTACTGTTCATTTGGGGCCGTTTCCGAGTTCTATATCATTACATTTAAGTTATTAATGTATTACAATATCGGTTTATGTATTTCATCGTGATCCTGATGAAACAATTTACAAATTAACTTGATATTTCTTGTCAATATCTCTTGTTTTCCTGTCTCGTCGGTCTTTTCTGGGAACTACATAATTTGGATAGATCATTACTCCGCGTTAAATATATATGAAACTACATTGGAAAATTCATGAAAATTATTACATTAGTGCACAACAATTTTAATAGTCATCTTTATTTTCATGATTAGAACGAACTTCTAATCGTAATCTAGATGTATATTGGGATCTATGTTTTATAGTCGGATTGAGACAACCGGAAGTTTATAAACCAAATTCCGGTTTTGCGCGCACCTTGGGGTTCCCCGTTACCAAGTGCAAAATATTATATTTACTAACAACCACCAAACAATGACAATTACAATATTTAAAGTTCATTGTTTTCATAGATAAACTTATGCCCTCATAAGTCATACTACAACATCGCAAAGTTATGCAAATAGTATTTTTATTTAGTCTAATGGGGGTTCCAAACAAAACATAAATGTCAGCTGATAGTACGTCATTTCCGTGTCAATAACCCGGAAAAGCATGGCGGATGTTTTCAAAATTATGAAGATGGCAACTAAATTTGACGTTTTATAGTAATTAATATCAAACAATGCCTGGAAAGGACAGATTCTTGGTAGTAATATCGGTTTTGGAAGGTATATCAATTCTGAAAGAGGTTTCATTTGACACATATTTACTCTGAAAGTTGAAATGAATGGGGGTCAAATTATATGCAGGTCTGGTCTCGTTTTTTTATATACCGCCACATATAACTAGCCCATAATATTGATATTAAGGAACATCAGGAATAGTTTTATAGCATTTAACCAAAAACAGTATTTTTCTTAAATTGCTTTGACCACTAACCAGGCCTGTTTGCCAAATGAGAGTAAAAATTCTGATGGATGAGTTAAAAAATGCAATTACCAGTCTGATGGATTGTTATTTATTTATTTTATTATATTACATTGAATCTACGACTGCCCATGTCGGCGCTTTCCACAGACAATTTGTCCACCCACGTCGGACAATTTGTCCACTCAATGACAACATTTAGACTAATAAATCTAAAATGTTATTTCTTAGCCATTGAAATGGTTAATTGGTTTCGTTTTATGGTAAACTACTAGTATATGAAACGGACCTTGCTTTTTAAGGTGCGCGGGTGTGATCGTGCTCGTACAGCGCACGTAATTTCAACCTGGCGAGTCTAAAAAATAACACACGTAACACTTAACAAACAGCGCAAGTAAAATAATTGTGTATATTTATTGGCACTATGTAGCTAATAGGAAGATTTGTTTAATAATGCCAGAATATTTTTTACGAGAACGGTAGCGTCTACACATGATTTTAATATATAACTAGTACTTATCTTTGCTATACAAATCGGAAAACGCTGGTTTAATAGACATCTTCGAATACGTACCAATCCGATCGAAATTCTTTGCCTATTTAATTTATTATTAATTAGAAAAAGTCCACTTTTGTAAGGTAATAGATCACAACGTCTGATAAGGATAACTCATTTATACCAGGGTTCAAATTTAATGGTCGCCTGATCAGCCCTGGCGACTGAAAACGATGACGGGTGACTGAAAACCCACAATAAGGTTGCCCGCCTGGCGACCAATTTTTTTCTGTGTTCTCTCTTATAATCTGTTGCAATATTGGGTTTTTGTAGAAAATATTGTTCGGCCAAGTCAAAATAGATTCGGGCAAGTGAAAGTGCTGTCATCACTCGCCCGGATGGCAACTAAAAAAAAAGGTTAAGTGCAAACACTGTTATACTGTTCATATAATTATGATACAAAGAGAAATGAGATTGAATTAAATAGTGGCTTCTGTAGTCTATACAAATGAACTAGTTACGAAAAATTGTCTCGATTAGTTCATAACTGTTAGCCTACAAAGCTTATGTAAGGTCCCCAAAATGCTAATCGTGTAATTTTATTCTTTCTTCAAAAAAATTAATAAAAAAATAAATAAAATTTAGACAGATTAATAAAAGAATGAAAAGAAATGATAATAGGTATGTAGGAATAAGCCTAAGTATTTTTGATGACTTATTATTTGTCTCTCTTTTTTTTTTTTTTGATCTTTAAAAAAATAATAATCAAACTTCATTTAAATATTTGTATTTCAGCCAGAGGTTAATGAATGTGCATATGCCATTTAGATATGTATATATATGTACACACTAGTAATAGTAATCAATGATGATTTCCGACTATTTAATTTCTGTTTCGTTTGTTAGAAAGTCACAGACCATGTGACTGGAACATGATTTGATGCGCAGTACTCTTTGGAATATTGACCAATCAGAGCTATCGGTATCAGAGCATATGTATATGTATCTGTTTTCTGTCTCGGACGGAAGAGCTTGCTTCTTGTGCCCACGACAGGCGTGCACTACAACAGCTTGCTCGGAATGTGCACGTTAAACGCTTTGACATGACATATATACACACACACACACACACACACACATATATATATATACAGTAGAATCTCGTTGGCTCGACCTCGGAAGGATGGAACACACTGCGACGCTCGAACCAAGAACGAAGTCCCGAGATTTTGGTTCGGTAAACCCTTAAACCAACTACTGATGGATCGAATATGTCCAGGGTCGACTATAAGCCTTCCCTCGAACCAAATTATCGGTCCCGTCAGTGTAATTAGTTATAATTCTCTTGAACCGCTGATACTTAAGGTATCAAAAGACATGCAGCTGTAAAAAAAATGGTTCACAAGACTAATTATTACAACCTTCTGACTGATTATGTAGGCGGAACCAACTATAGATGAATCGGGGAATCGTAACGATAGCCATGCAATCTTTTCTTTACCACACTTGCCGCGTTATTTGTTAAGAGGCTGTGTGCAGTGATCTTTCAAGTACAGCTAGTATTACAGTAACTGTTAGATTAATTAACTTGTATCGTAATGCCAATCAAACAATGAGCACATGCCTGGGCCACAGCTTAGGGATAAACTTTAAACATATCTCAAGCAGACCGTTTGTAGACTTACAGGCATCAGCACCCTGTTTTAATCGATTGAATTAATGGGTGACTTAATCAACTGTAATCACTTCAGGGCACACATAGGCCTCAACTTCACTCAATAATGTTTAATAAATATTTTCACTAAAACATTTTGCTATATAAAACCTTGATGAAGTCTTACAGTTTGCATTTAACAC
>JAECMU010081403.1:0-12170 GCA_016106625.1 Dracogyra subfuscus
AGAGAGAGAGAGAGAGAGAGAGAGCGAGCGACAGAGAGAGATCCAACAGCTGTTAACTTTCACTAGTTTATTTGACCAAACAGTTTACATAATAATAAGAAGAAGAATACGAATAATAATAATAAGAAGAAGAAGAAGAAGAAATAATAATATAAAGAACAAACAGAATGAACAAAAACAACGCAAACAACACAAAAACCCACACATTGTTACATACATGTATCATTCTTAAAATAATCATACTTACGACATTTAATTGTTTTGGTATCACTAATGTATTGCATTTATATGAATATCCACGACTGGTATATCAAAGGCCGTGGTATGTGTTATGGTGCATATCAAAGATCCCTTGCTGCTAACCAGAAAGAGTAGCCCATGAAGTGGCAACAACGGGTTTCCTCTCTCAATATCTGGGTGGTCCTTAACCATATGGCTGACGCCATATAACCATAATTAAAATGTGTTGATTGCGTCTTTAAATAAAACATTTCTTTCTTTCTTTTTTATATGAAAAATGCACAAGGTAAAATTTAAACATAAAACAAAATGTGTACAATCTTTAAGTTTAAACATAACACAATTTACAAATTACATTAACCAATACAGGAAACATATATACTTCTCCTTAGTCAAGCCTTCTAACCTACGTCATAGCGGCTGGCCAAATGTGCGCACTAATTGTTCCTTTGATATCGACTTGTGGTGTATATCAGTTAATTCCATTAATTAATGCAGATAATTATCAGCGCCTCAAATACATTGCTTCATCAGTGACGTAGGAGGTGTCACGCCCACCCACGCACCCCCTCCCCTCATCAAACTTTTTTTTAAAGGGACATACCTGAGTTACATATCAAATATATTTTCCTGCATAACATATTAGTCATTGTATAATAAATATTGTTCTTATAGTTCTAATATTTGTACTTGCGTAAATTTCATTATATTTCCTAAAATATTTGTTTTCGTACGCATGACATGATTTGAAGACAAAATCCAGTTTTGGCTTGTTACACGACCAGAATATACAGATACTGATCACCAAAACAAGAAAATATATTTAATATGAAAGTTTAGTCGGAAACATTTTACAATGCAGCAAACTCATGAATGACTCTTTAAACTGTATTCAATGTTATAAAATCATAATTATAATATGGGTCCCCCTCTCCACACTATACCATCCTTGCTACGCCAGTGTGTATCATTGTCTTTGCATGTGTTAAAATCGTTTCAAGGAATGTCCTAACAAATTAACAATTCGATTCGTTTTTTTCTTTTTGTTGTTTTGTTTGTTTGTTTTTGTTTGTTTTTGTTGGGTGTTTTTAACAGTTATAACGATGTGGTGTAGGGCACACACGCCTCTCAACTTTTGAGATATATGCAACTGTTTTAAAGATATATTTAATGACACGGTTTCAACAAATGCAAGAACCTATACGTGCGGCGTCTTTGATGCAATTATTATGTCGTGCACAAATGTATAGTGATGTGAGACCTTTTCCCGCGCTTTATTCCAACCTAAGACGGTGGAAGGGCTTGGTATTAGGAATGGCAAAACAACTGTATGAGAAATAATATCCAAGGATCACTTTATATTTATATTTATTATTATTTGTTCAGCCAGTTGTGACGCTGAGCGGCAAAAAAAAAAAAAAAAAAAAAAAAAAAAAAAAAAAAACCACTAAAAATATTTTAAGAACTAAAACAAATAAAAAAGCAAAAAAAAACAAAAACAACAACAACAAAAATACCCGGCCGGAACAGCATTATTTTGAGCACTGATTAATAAGAATCCAAAGGTCTAGTAGCTGGGCTGTTAGATAAAGTCCCACCAGCTACTACTAGGAAGATAACTCCATACAAAGACTACTCTACTACTACTATATATGTGTACGATTTCTAAGAATCCAGTGTTCTACTAGCTGGACTGTTAGAGAAAGTCCTACCAGCTACTACCAGGAAGATGACTCCATTCTAACACTACTCTACTATATATGTGTAAAATTTATAAGAATCCAATGGTCTACTAGCTGGACTGTCAGAGCAAGTCTCACCAGCTACTACTACGAAGATGACTCCATACTAACACTACTCTACTATATATGTGTATGATTTATAAGAATCCAATATTCTACTAGCTGGACTGTTAGAGAAAGTACCACCAGCTACTACTAGGAAGATGACTCCATACTAACACTACTCTACTATATATGTGTATGATTTATAAGAATCCAATGCTCTACTAGCTGGACTGTTAGAGAAAGTCTCACCAGCTACTACTAGGAAGATGACTACATACTAACACTACACTACTATATATGTGCTCGCATGTATGTACGCACATGCATTCATAGTTATCACTGTTCTTGTGTATGCATTCGTGCATGTATATCTGTAACTACATCTATGTTTAATAGACACAATATTAGCGTTACAGAGCTCTATCATAATCTAGTGTATATGAATATTTTTTGTAACAACATAAAATAACAATAATAACAAAAATGTTAATTATGAAATTTAAATTTAAATAAATACTAAAAAATGCACACAAATCTTTAAAAATGTGCACACGTACCACACTGCTCAGTTTTGTTTACGGCGGTCTTATCTTTAGTTTTTGTTTAGTTTTGTGTTTTGCTATGAGTTACATCATTGCAATTGTTGCTATCGACTTCGTAAGTATTCGGAACTCATCGGTATAGTCTCGATGTAATAAAAGAGAAAGGCCAAAAAGATACAAAATTGAAAAATTCGCCTCAATCCATATGTTTCCGATTCATACTTAAAACCTTGCAGTGTATCCAATATTAAAAAGACGCGGTAGCTACGTAAACAAAATATCACTGGTTACAGGCGTTTTCGTTGGGTTTAACATGAAGCGTAAATGTTGTCCTGAACGCAGCCCTTACGTCGAAATGACGTTGTGCCCATTCAACAAATTAAGCATGATCGAAAATATCTCGGCCGATGCGGAAATTTTTAAACGTTTCCATGACTTTTCAGTTTTCACCAATTTTTCAAAACTTTTTAAGGCCCTTAAAAAGTATTTTCCAAATTTGTAAACTTGTCCATGTTTTTAATGACCACGGGAACCCTGCTTTCATAATGATGCGTGCATTGTTTTGTATTTCTAAGTCAGGTGTATGTCTATGACAGGTGTATTGAACAATGCTACTGAACCAGACAAATTGCTAACAACATAATCTCTACATTAATATAAACGACATTTTGTCATACTAAGAACATGTCTATATTGAACATAATCTCCAACCACAGGTTGTCATACTAAGAACATCAAACCAGGTATCTGTCCTTGATTGACATCTGTCCATCGGTTTACTCGGTTACTGTGTTTGGATTTCTGGTAGTTGAAGAACGAGCACACAAACGACCCGTTATGTACTGTAGATCTGGCACACTCCCCGTAGTGTGAGAGAGGTTCATCGATGTTAACAATCAGATTGTACTTCTCGTCTTTACTTAGTCTTAGGGGTCGTGGAAACTCCACGTCATATGTTGTCGTCCCAGCTGCGACTGAGACTGACTTTGTCACTGATGAACCTTCGATTACGTCATCTGTTGTCGGGTCAGTTATGAAAGCTCTGACGCGATAATTTGCAGCGGTTCCGTCTCCGTGAAAGTACAACTGGAATCCTAGTAGTGATGTGTCTTGGTTTACAGAAAACATAATTCCATGATCCTCATCACTAGAACATGGGTAAAGGTAATTACTTGTTGCAGTGAAGCGCTGTATTATAATTTTCTCTTGACGAATATTACCCATGCGCTTGTTGGTTTTAAATGGTAAAACACTTTCACCAGGCGACACAGAATGTGCTAAGATCTGGAATTTTTCTGTGTCATTCAGCAAGTTAGTTGGTGGTACATTTTGCACGAAATACTTCTGGTCAAGTAAGGGAAACCGCACGTGCTTTATGGCGTCTCCAAGCACTTGCCGTCTGTTTTCGTGAGTTACATCTTTGTTTTGTTTCCTGCACGCGTTCTCACTCCACGCCACAACAGCTTCAAAGACAGATTGTTCATCGGCCGCCAGTTCTTCCGCTTGTATGATCTTAACCAAGCATTCGTGACAAAGGTCGGTAACTCCAGATGATTTTAGAGCGGCATCTCCATTTTCCAAAATACAAATCAGAGCTTTTTTTTTCAATTTCTGCTCATCAAACACGTGGGCCTGTTCCATTATCACACATGCGTTGTCTGACGTCATCGATGAAGACAAATACGTCAGGCACTTCTGTTCCAGAGATTTGACGTCATACTTCTTTGATACGTACATCAAACCCATTACACTGGCACCATTCATTGTGACGTCATCTGTATAGAGGTACCTGTCAAATAATAATAAAAAGTGTCCTGATCTCACTTTAAAGCTGTAGACCCTAGAATATATTTATTATTTAAACATTTAGAATGTTGTTTTGTTGTGTGTTTTTTGTTGTTGTTGTTTTTTTGTTTTTGTTTGTTATTTGTTTGTTATTTTTATTATTATTATTATTATTATTTTATTTTATTTATTTTTTTATTTATTTTTAACGACGCACTCAACACATTATAATTACTGTTATATCGGCGTTGGACATATGGTCATGTCGAAAAAAAAACCCACCAGTGGTTAGCTGACGGGTATCGATCCTAGACCGACCGCGCATCAGGCGGGCACTGTACCACTGGGCTATGCTGCCCGCATATTTAGAATAGATGATCCAGTTCCGTTTGGTACATATGAGAACCAATATATATATATACAGCGCTATCAGTTCGCTAGGCTGACTCATTTACATTATCTATGTCAAATACAAACACAATGGCCAGTTGAGTTTCAATTCAAATAGCGAGAAGTCAATCTATCTGGAACTTCACGCGATTTGCCGCTGAGTTTCTCACATGATATTGAACACATTTAACTATCTAGATTGTAGGGTCGTCTTCAACTCCAAAGCGTATATCCTGGGGACAACACCTTACCAGGATGGTGGGGACAGGGGTACCTTGAAATTCCCAACACTGGCAGCTGTTGACATAAGCAGCACAGTCTGACATATAGTTTTAGTGGAATCATGTCATAGTTTGTTGTATTAGTAGCAAGTACTCTTTTCAAATGCACCATGTCAGAAACAACGTAACTGTTCACATAAGCATTACATGTAAAATGGTGTCAATAATTACGTCACGCTCGGGGGGAGGGGGGGGAGGGGTAGTGGAGGGTATGTTCCGATTCACGAAACATTGTCAAGACCATATGTTATTATAATTTAATATAATTAAAACTAGCTCCACTATTATATGTGGATCTAACGACAGCCCGTTGGAGCTCGTGTCCACCAATCAAAACCTTACTTGCAGAATCCTGCTAGTGATTTAAAAATAACAACATTGCGTAGTCAAAATTTCCAGGTAACATTTCGTCTGTAAATAATAATTTAAATATTGACCAATCACATTTCACCTTTTATAACGATTTTTGGGAGCATACAAATTCAAAAAATATCCATTTTAGTGGCCGCATTACAGGGAACCCTACCCATACGTATGGGGTGAGTTATCAGTCTTCAGTTTTACATTAAATCAATATTTATTTATTTATTTATTTATTAAAAAAAATCCAACTAAATCAGTCGTCAGTTTTACATTACAAATTATTTATTTTATAAAATAAAACATGTTTTAAGGCATTCGTAATTCACACCAAACATGTATACCCTCAGGATAATGTGATATGTTTTCAAATTATTTTTAAATCACTGGCAGAATTCTGCAAGAAAGGTTTGATTGGTGGACATGAGCTCCAACAGGCTGGCGTTAGATGCATATGTAATAGTGGGCTGAAACAGGGGTGCGGGGGGGGTGCACAGACGTCGGGCGTTGCCAGCAAATACAGAGGAAGTTGGCAACGATTATTTTGTATTTCAGTTGGAGACCAGTGAATATTCTGACCACATCAGCTTGAGGGTTTCGACAGTGTTCCCACTTGATACACCCATCAACAGCAACACAGCCAACACTATCACAACCACCACTAAAGACAGTCTTAGAAATAATAGTAGTAGCAACTGTTGACATAAGCGTTACAGGTAAAAAAAAAATGTCAACAATTACGTAACGCTCTAGGGAGTGGAGTTGGGTGATTCACGACACATATTCAAGATCACATGCCATTCTTATTCATCACACTATCCAATAAAAAATGTCGAATCCATTTCTATTTTGTTCTATGCAATGCATATTAATTTATTATTCAGCGTATATATATTATTTGTCGATCACTCTTCATAGCAAACACAAACGAGTTTCTATTAATGTATTTGAGTTTATATTTTGTATTAATAAACAATTGTATAATATGGTAACCCGATACAGTAACTTTAAACAGAGAGAGAGAATAGGATTTGTTTATTTGTTGTTGTTGTTGGGTTGTTTTGGGTTCTTTAACTTTTTTAAAAACTTTTTTTTCGTTAAAGATAAATCAGGAAGACGAAAATAACAAGAAAAACAAAGAAAAATGTTAACAACACCAGTATCGGCTTGTGGATGTCAAACATTTGGTAATTCTGACATGCAGTCTTAGTAACAAGGACTATTTTTATATCCACCACCGCACAAACAGGATAGCATATATTCCAGCAAATACAGAGGAATTGGGCAATGATTAATGTGTATTTCAGTTGGTGGAGGACGGGGAATAGTCTGGCCACATCAGCTTGAGAGCCTGGACAATATTCTCACTTGATACAAATACAACCACCAAGAATAACAACTACCACTATCAACACAAGTCTTAGTAATAGCAGTAACAGCAGCAATAGTGCTATAGATGTAACAGCAGCAAATTCAAGGAACATGACCAAGGTCTGATATGCAAAGCACATCATAGTTGGCTGTTCTTCGTGCTAATCTAGCTTACTAACAGGATAAATGCAATTAATGTATTGTAATTAATATAATTTTTAAATATCTTATCCCACACAAACTGATCCCTTCTCCAGCTATCCCAGTCCCTAAATAATTACTCTGACGAAAGTCAATACAACTTCTAGACTCACAACATACTTCTCAGATGTATGACACGTTTGTTATAAACATAACATTTACATACCTTAGAAACTGTTCAAATATGCTGGGTTCTACGTCCGGAATGATGACCTCATCCTGCTCTGCCAATGGTCCGTAGAACATGGCCTCAAACACGCCGCTGCGGATAGCGAGAATCAGTCTATGAGCATGGACTTTCTTCTGTTCTCTCCCAACCCGAAATGTGACGTCACTGAATAGCTTATTGTCAAGAGAATGTCTGATACATTCCGAAAGGGATTTTCTGCTCTGCCAGGATTCAAGACCAGCCTCAGTCTGACTAATTGTTTTGCATGTCGCCATCTTGTCACTGAAAATATACATAAAATAACTTCCGTTTGACTCTATGTTTTAATATGCGGTTCAAGCATCAACATAAACCATACACGAGACTGGGAATAGCTGCATGTCTATTTGTAAAACACTTTTCAAAATATTTTTAAAGGGACTACCCTGAGTTTTTTGCATTAATAGATGTATTCGACTAACATAAATTTTGTAATGACTAGTATTACACAATATATATGTTTTCTTCTTTTGAATATCAGTGTCTGTAAAATCAACATGTTTCTCACCGTCACAATATTTGTAAATATCCAAGTATACAAAAACTCAATATTGGTGTTACTTATTTAATAAAGCATTGACCTCGGTGGCGTCTACAGACTGGTAGGTACTGGGTTCGGATCCCCGTCGAGACATGGGATTTTTAATCCTGATGCCGACTCCAAACCCTGAGTGAGTGCTCCGCAATGTTCAATGGGTAGGTGTACACCACTTGCACCGACCAGTGATCCATAACTGGTTAAAAAAATTCATGGTTTGTGCTATCCTGCATGTGGGAAGCGCAAATGAAAGATCCCTTGCTGCTAATCGGCATAAGACCAGCTGGTTTCCTCTCAAAATGTGTGTGATTCTTAACCATATGTCTGACGCCACATAATCGTAAATAAAATGTGTTGAGTGCCTTGTTAAATAAAACATGTATTTCTTTATTTAATAAAGCATCTCCAAAACAGCTTTATTTAATGTTTTCTCTCTAAGAAACAAAACCGAAAAAAAAAGAAAACGAAAAAACAAAAACAACGAAAGAAAGAAACAAAAAACGAAAAGCAAAGAAAACCACAACAACAAATGTGCTTTCACAGGCACAGGCACGCACACACTGTGACACACACCCAATGCAGTCACACGCGCATACACAAACACCACTGGCGTACTCTTGATCCAGTAGTATCAGTGATGGTTTATATACATACATGCATATACACATATACACATACATATTTACATTCATACATACACACATACATACACACATACATACATACATACATACATACATACATACATACATGCACAATACAACACAATACATAGTCCGGAGCGCAACGTGGTTAGCCATGCAATGTGCAGGCAATTCGGTTTCGAGACCCAGTAACAACATGGGACACTTTGTGAGTCTAGAAAGTATTTAATTATCCCCTGTGCCACTGTGTTAATATCTATGTATATAGCAGTCAACCTCGACATGCATACAACGTCTTGATATGTGTACATCAATACATACTAGCTAGTGCCAGGTCTGCTCACTGTGTCATGCGCGTGGGAAGGATCGACCGCGTAGATTGTAGGCCTCAGGCATGAGGTTGAGTTAAGGAGCCTCCTTTTTATGGATGACTCGATACCCCAGAGCGCATCGTGGATAGCCTTGCAATTTGTGGGCGATTCTTTGTCACAGGTTCGGCTCCCAGCAACGACAAAGGACACTTTTTGAGGCTAGAAAGCATGCCCTCTGCCAGTGCGTTAATATATATTTATATAACAGTCAACCTCGACATCCATACACTATATAGATATTCATACATCAATACACACTACACATACACACACGCACACACACATGCACACATACACACATATACACACACACATACAAACACTTATATACACACACATACACACATATACACACTCGCACATAAATACACACTCATACACACACATACACACATACACACATACACACAGATAGAGATACACATACACACACACAGATACACACACATAAATACACACACAAACACACACATATACATACATACATACATACACACACACACATGCAGACATAACGGATTGATCTGCGAAATGTAATGCGTATACACCGTAACCATTTTGTATGTGTGTGTGTCTCCGTCTCCCTCTCTCTCTCTCTATCTCTCTCTCTCTCTCTCTCTCTCTCTCTCTCTCTCTCTCTCTCTCTCTCTCTCTCTCTCTCTCTCTCTCTCTCTCTCTCTGCGTTTGTCTGTTTGTGGGATTGGGGGTGGGTCATGTTTTAATGTGAGGCACAAGCTAGATTTTAATATTTATATGGAGTAGAACGAAAGCAAACCTGGAACACATCTCTCCCCCACCCCACCGGCCTGCCTAGTTTCTGCGAGCTTGTATCTATATTTTGTTTGCATTTTTTGGGTATTTTGTTGTTGTTGTTATTGTTTGTGGTTGTTGTTGTGTTGTTGTTGTTGTTTTTAAAAAAAAAAAAAAAAAAAATTAATTTTATAAAATGAGGTTAAATTAAAAAAAAAAAAAATCAAGATTTGACTAACACTGCGTTAACTAGAAGGGTACAAGAAACCACCCCATCTCCGACCACACCTCATTCTCACATGCTTATTTAATACAAATATAATTGAGCAGAGGGGGTGGTGTGCGGTCGATCCCCGAAACCACCTTTTTATAAAAGCCTATTGTATACATCTCACAGTTCAGATTTTAAAATTACTACAATGCGATATCATTACTACTACTGGAAAATCAATACGTGTACTGCACCCCGTAGTTTGACCTCGCAATGATTTGATATGAACTGGTACTATACATATAAAACCAACGAATTAATCGCTAGCAGAACGAAGCGACAGAACACAAGTAACAGACCGTACAACTGATGACATGATTAGTTTGAAATAAAAGTGAACTCACCTTCGAAATCGTCCTGCTTCAAAATGTCTGATCTAGTTGTGAATTACTTCCTTGTAGTTTTATATGACGTGTCTTTCCTAGAAGGACAAGTTTCAGTTTACCTCTGCGGCCTAAGCGAGACAACTCTGCCGTCAAAGAGCAGGACGGACATGTTACGCTACGCTGATGTTTTAACATGCTCATATACCACTGGAAGCCAGAAACTCGACTTGGGACAGAATTTAAAGGGACAATTTTGATTTTACTCTAAAAGGATAAAAAGAAAATGGGGATATAATTTTAATTAAAACATTAAAACATTTAAGGTGCAGGCCTAAAAATCTATATACAATTTAATTATACAAATTATTTTTAATACTTTTTGTCACAATTTTTATTGGGCGATCTAAAAGTAAAATTTCTTATTTTTTGCCCTAGGAGTATTTTGGTAGGAAGGGTTCATTTAATGATGGTCCGCCCCGCGCCCCAGGAAGGTTCAGTCCAAAGAATGTTAAGACCTAATTGATTTATTTCCAAATCTCCCAATCATCCAGATACGAGGGGAATCAATCCTATTGGTAACCTTAGCGTGAGGGGGGCCTGGGCCGGGAGTGAGGGGGAGGGGCTGCCCCCGGACTCTCCTAACTCTCCCTATGGCATAAACCGCCTACGCCTAAGCGCCTTAACCCCTATTTCCGGTGCAAATCCCGTCCACCCCCAACCCTTCACTTGCCCTCCCCCCCCCCCAGCCTTGGTGCCTTCCAATCTCGACTCCCTCCTTTATTTTAATTTTAATGTTGATTTTTGATTCTCCAAGCCATCGCCATCCTATCCGCCACGGTGGGTGAAATGTATCTCCTCTTCTTACAAACCCGAAGCCTCTCCAAGCCAACTCAAGTACAGCAAGATTAAGTCACTCAACAGACGATGCTACCCTTTAATTTATTAAAAACCGGGCAGAGGGGAGAAAATATAAATTTAATCTCCTCAGCCGGCATGGAACGATGCAAATCAATACATATTAAAAACGAGCTCGCTTTTAACCTAACTATACAAATATGTTAAAGCCAAAACATAAAATTTTAAAAGTATACTATATATATATATATATATATAAGTGAAGCAGCCATCGAGCGGAGAGAATGTTATTGTACATGTTACTCGTGATACAGGTTGGACTATACCAATTCAAATCCCAAAGACGACCATGTTAACGTTTGTGTTTAAAAACAATATACACAATATTATATATCAACCAAACTATTACCCATAAATATCAGTACTACAATCCCTACCTCAAAGTACTGCAGAAAATGGTACCTTTCATGGCTCATTATCGGTATAACCAGGTGTTTCTGCAACATCCCTAGTTTCGCACAAAATTTGAGATACGGCGCTACTGCAAACCATACATCGCCGCCGAGGGAAAAACAATTTTAGTGGACAAACCACATTTTTATATATATTTATTTATATAGAATGTGACAAACAATCCTAACATATTCGTCCTTAACTGGGTGGGAGGGGGTGGGGGGTGGGGGTATGTTTATGTACACATATATGAACACCCCCACCAATTCGTTATGACCTGATGCTATACCAAATAAATTTCCACTGGCGATGATTATAAAGCTTGTAGTGTTTTGTTTAAATTCTACTATATAAGCATTATATAAACAAAACTAACCCATAATTATGCATACTACAGCCTCTCTGTAGGGTATTACCTTAAAACAGTGGATCATTTCGTGGCTTATTTTCCATATAACCGGATGTTTATATACCATACATCTAGTTTCGCAAAAAGTTGTCCTTCTTTGCTTCACAGAATCACATGCTCCCCATATCTGTTTCAGACACACGGCTACTTGACACAGTGGTACTGGAGGAGATAAAACTAGACAGATAAATCTTTCTTCTACTCTATGTAAATAAGGTTTCAGACACACGGCTACTTGACACAGTGGTACTGGAGGAGATACAACTGACGAGATAAATCTTTCTTCTACTCTATATAAATAAGGTTTCAGACACACGGCTACTTTACACAGTGGTACTGGAGGAGATAAAACTAGACAGATAAATCTTTCTTCTACTCTATATAAATA
>JAECMU010081422.1:0-12635 GCA_016106625.1 Dracogyra subfuscus
CATGGGTGGCCGTTAGATATAATTTATCTCACAACGAGTTGTTTATATAGAGAATACCACATGTGTGGCCGTTAGATACCATTTATCTCACAACGAGTTGTTTATATAGAGAATGCGACATGTGTGGCCGTTAGATACCATTTATCTCACAACGAGTTGTTTATATAGAGAATGCTACATGGGTGGCCGTTAGATACCATTTATCTCACAACGAGTTGTTTGTATAGAGAATACTACATGGGTGGCCGTTATATACCATTTATCTCACAACGAGTTGCTTGTATAGAGAATACTACATGGGTGGCCGTTAGATACCATTTATCTCACAACGAGTTGCTTGTATAGAGAATACTACATGGGTGGCCGTTAGATACCATTTATCTCACAACGAGTTGTTTGTATAGAGAATACTACATGGGTGGCCGTTAGATACCATTTATCTCACAACGAGTTGTTTGTATAGAGAATACTACATGAGTGACCGTTAGATCCCATTTATCTTACAACGAATTGTTTATATAGAGAATACTACATGAGTGGCCGTTACATACCATTTATCTTATAGCGCGTTGTTTATATAGAGAATACTACATGGGTGACCGTTAGATATCGTTTATCTCACAACGAGTTGTTGATATAGAGAATACTACATGAGTGGCCGTTACATACCATTTATCTTACAACGCGTTCTTTATATAGAGAATACTACATGGGTGGCCGTTACATACCATTTATCTTACAACGAGTTGTTTATATAGAGAATACTACATGAGTAGCCGTTAGATACCATTTATCTTACAATGCGTTCTTTATATAGAGAATACTACATGGGTGACCGTTACATAGCATTTATCTTACAACGAGTTGTTTATATAGAGAATACTACATGACTGGCCGTTACATACCATTTATCTTACAACGCGTTCTTTATATAGAGAATACTACATGGGTGGCCGTTAGATACCATTTATCTTACAGCGCGTTGTTTATATAGAGAATACTACATGGGTGACCGTTAGATATCATTTATCTACGCAAACCGTGACGATTCCTATTGGACAAGTAGGTTTAAAGTAGAGACAATAATAGTTATAATTATATGTTTTAGGATTCTAGTGAGAACATCAACAAAGTATTTGTGTTTGCAACTATTTTATTGGAAAATAAAAACAACAACACAATATTAATTATACTACTATAAACTTCAAGTATCTGTAAAGCCGATCACTTCTGGGCTCAACGTAAATAACAATATCACAAAACAATATTAACAATATACACCATATTAATTGCCAAATATGTAAAGTAACAAAGGGACATCACTTATGCACATTCAAGATTTTTCACCCTACACCAATATTAGATTGTGCCAAACCTAATAACATCCCACACGCGACAACGTTAACTTGGTTAGTTCAGAACACTATATGGAATACATCAAGCAAACTATGACCCATAAACTTGGATACCACAACTCATTTAACGACTCACCCAACACATTTTATTTACGGTTATATGGCGTTGGACACAGATATTGAGAGAGGAATCCCGCTGTACTCTTTTCGATTAGCAGCAAGAGATATTCTATATGAACCATCCCATAGACAGGATAGCACATACCACGGCTTTTGATGTACCAGTCGTGGTGCATTGGCTGAAGCTAGAAATAGCCCAATGGTTCCACTGACGGGGTCCGATCCCAGATCGACCGCACATCAAGTGAGCGCTTTACCACTGGGCTATGTCCTGCCCACTACATGTTTCAAGTACAATGCTACTTGACAGTATTAAAATTAAATACATTTATTGTCCAGTTAAATTATTGTTTTGACAACCAACACTGTGATATTTATCAACAATGGTAGGACTGATGGTATTAGTGTTCTATTTGATGTTCGCGTCACTTCGAACTTGAACCCAGCCGGATGTTGTTTCACTATACTAATGACTTCGAACGTGTGTTTGTGTGTGTGTGTGTGTGTGTGGGGGGGGGGGGGGTAGCCCAGTGGTAAAGCGCTCGCTTGATGCACGGTCAGTTTAGGATCGATCCCCGTCGGTGGCCACATTGGGCTATTTCTCGTTCCAGCCAGTGCTCCACTACTGGTATAACTATTCTATTTGTGGGATGGTGAATATACAAGATGTCTTGCTACTAATCGAAAAATGTAACCCATAAAGTTGGGACAGCGGATTTCCTATTTCTATATTTGTATGGTTCTTAAAGCTGCTATGTCTGGTTTCAATCGTATACAATCACGTTCTAAGTTCAAATACAAGCATAACTGCACTTTAAATTCACTCGCGAGTTGTCGTCATTAACGCATATCGTCAAATGCTTACTGGCTAGTTAGGACAATGCTCGCCATTTTGTAATACCGAACACAAGTTAGCTGCCAATTTTAGCAGACACGCATGGCGACGTTCTAAACACCGGACTCATACGCCTTTTTATAATGTGTGTTGTGGTGTGGTCTATACAAAACTAATTGAACATCCTATATTACCGTAGTACAGAAGGATTTTTAAAGTGATACTTCAGATATTATAAAAGTGCTTAATAAAACGGTTAACTTGTATTTATACGGATATTAGAAAAAATAAGACTGTGAAAATTAGTCTTGATTGTTATTTTGTTTTTGTTTTGTTTTTATATAAAGATACTCTTAAAGTCTTTAAACCCTAAAATTATGTAGTGAATAATAAAAATTAGCATAACAGTGTTTAAACGGGTAACAATCAAAAGGAGTCCGATGTTTAGAACGTCGACATGAGTGTCTGCTAAATTTGACTGCTCGGTTTGTGTAATGCAACAATAGCCGATCCGTACTACTTTTAGCCCAGTGTGGGCCCGACAAAAGTCTCCCACTTTCAAAATACTGGGTTTATTTTTAACTTGGAAAAGCCAGCATAGCGAATCCAATGATGACAGTGGCGTGTTATATGCACCAAATGTGACTGGATTAACTGTTCTAAATGCTTAAATAATAAAAAATATTCCAGACATAGCAGCTTTAACCATATGTCTGAAACCATAAATAAAATGTGTTGAGTGCGTCGTTAAATAAAACATTTCCTTCTGTTCTTTCTTCGAACGTGCGTGGTCTTACTAAAATAGGCTGGCAATGTTTGTGTAGATCTAGAGTAGCCAATGACGCTTCCCGTTATATCCAGGCACGGCGGAATCTGAATCATAAATATTATTGGTAGTAAATGTTAAGGTAGAGATGAATTTGACATGTAGGAGGCAAGCAATTGATTTCAAGACATGTAGTTTTTTAAAACATTTTATGGGGGAGCATGCCCCCGATCTCCCTAGAAACTTTGCTTTGCGCCCAGGATCTGTCAGCTCACCCTAATGCCTACTTGGTTCCACCGTGCCTGATATTTGAAGCTTGAAAAGTAATCCCACTATATTTGTTTGCTAATTTATCTTAAGGGTGAAGGGTTGTAGTGCTGTGGAATTAGGTTGATGGTATGCACCCTATACAAACCGTAAATGTGAAGAATTACATTGTGAAACAATTACACAAAAAAAAAAAAAAAAAACATCTTTGTAAAATTCAAAACATGTAACCATAATTTTTACACTGGAACAGGTGAAACAGCATTCTTGTCAAATAGACTCAATTATGATAGTTCGTCTTGAGCTACCCGAAAAATACAATCTTCATAGAAATGCTTATTTTTATTATTGTTTTTATTATCGTTTTATTTGTGTTTTTACATTTGTTTAGACAAGTCTAGTTGAACTTGGCTACAAAATTGAAACATACAAATATGTAATAGGCGATTTCATCAAAGTTCAGAATTTCTATATTTATTTTGAATATGGTCTGTTTCCCAGCTTCGTTTGGTGTAGGTACTGAAACAACCATTAACAATTGTCCAGTAGCCAAGTAGGCATGTTTTCCTTAACCTTGCAAATATACACCCAAAGCAGGTTATTGTTGATTTTGGTAGAGGAAATAGTGTAGAGTCAGAGTCTGAATGATGCCCAGCTGGCATCGTTGAGCGTTTTGAGTTTTTCAAGATGGCGTCCAAGATGGCGTCTGTCGTAATCCGAAAGACTAAACACGCAAGTGTAAGTTGTATTTTCTATTGTAATACATCCTTGTCAATGTTTTTGTAGTCAATAAATCCCTCTAGAGAGTTTAGCCAGCAATTGGAGTCCACATAGTGCCTCAAATGACAGATATTGGCAAATTTATGTCGAAAATTATCACCACAGTGAAGCTCAAAATAAACAAACATGTATTGGCCAATGTGAGTTCTATTGTATATAGTTTATTTTAATTGTTCTGATTTTTATTCATCATCACCATTTTAATTTGCTGCATGCCATTCTAGAACGATGATATGAACATTTTCGGCTAGGACATGGCCCATTGGTACTACATAACAGATTTAAGACCAGAGCTGGTGCAGGCATATTCGGAGCGGGCAAAGCAGTAGGTGGCAGAGTCTTAGTGTCATGGTCAGCCAGCCACCCATAGTGGTAATATTCAGTGTTTTGTAGAAATGTACCAACAGTACAAAGACATCTGTATCGTCACATACAATGTGAATGGTTTTGTAACCCTGTCTGGCTGCCGACATCACTTGACTGACGATGATGACGTCTGCCTCCTCATGACTGTTAGCCATATCATATCTCTTGATATGTACTCCCATTGTAATTTCATCAGGAATGGTGTTAGGACCAGTGATGATAAGTTTATTGTTGCAGAGATGCTCCTGGAAGTGTGCTGGCAAGTTGTCACATATGACATCTATGACTGAACTGTGTTGTCAGTGACAGTACGAGACACGGTCTGTGTTGGGAGCGGGGATTGCAAGATAAGATGATGAAGGTTGTCAGCAGTAACGGATGCTCTTCGACCACGAGTGCATTCTTTTGTACTGTAGTTTAAGTACATTGTATCTGTCGAACATGAGATGTGCATCACAGTTCATCAGTCTAGCATGTATACATGCCGCCACGGCATTCATCAGATTGAGGAGTGTGCCAAATACCGTCCAATTGATGGTACACAGTATTGTCAGGTTTGTCGCCTTTGCGAGACGACTCTTCAAGTTAAAGATAATTCTTAAGTTTTGATTTTAAAGAGGCTGGTTGCATTCTGCTATCATCTACGAATAGTGACGTGGGGATTGGTGCTAGCTCGTGAGAGAACAAATCATGCAGGCCAAAGTCTCCTGATGCTATAATGCCAAGTGTTCTGTTGAAGATGACTTCTGTGTCAACAGTTGTGGTTGCTTCCAAGTTAATCTGTTTCCTGGTTGTAGCCATTGTGACCACATGGCTACTTATTGTATCATAGAATCCCTTGGGTAATTTGTCCTCACAGGCTTCCACACAATCCTTGCCAATTTGTAGAGCATTCCGGACATTCACAGATGCAGCAGACAGTTTTCCAGAAACAATGTTGAACAGAATAGGGGAATGATCAGCTGTGTCTAATGGATCAATGCACTGGTCTAGCTTTTCTCGCAACTTCCTTCTATCAGAGGTGTCGGTCTGGATACGTAATTGGATGGGTCAGGTGCTCGGACAAATCATCTAGCATAGTTGTCAGGTCACAGATGAGTTGGCTGCAGAAATGCAAGCTGACAGGCCATCGTTTTGCAGCATTGTCGTTCAACGTAATTTCATACCGCATAAATGTGCATCAAACCAGGTTGAATTCGATGCACCGCAAACATGTCTCATTGTGTGCTGATCCTGCAGAAACAGTGACTGTACTTCTGTTGTAAGGGATTCCATTGACCTGAGGTAGATCAGACCATACCTTGGATAGTTTACATGTGCTGATGCAAAAGAAGTGTGGGGCCATTTGACTCGCAGCCCACAAGTGAAGTAGCCAGTCCGATTCTCTTTCTGTGGAGACTGACACAATAACATGTCCAATGCAAGAGTGGATTGTAAACAATTCACTGGAGAAATATTGGCGTCATAATTATCAATTACAGTCTGAACCAATCCATTTATAGCATTGAAAAGTCCTTGTCCAGTACTGTGCTTTACACCTTGTTGAGCCGTGGATGATTTAAAGCACATAACTTCATTATAGGAACTTGTCACACGCAAGGCATAAAGGGTGTTGATAAAGTATTCCTTCCTGCCTTCTCCTGTTATTCATCTAGATGGGTTTATCCACCATAACAACTTGGACACAATGCTATTACAATAAACTATATACAATAGAGCTCAAATTGGCGGCAATTTTGAACATAATTTTGCCAATATCTATCATTTAACGCACTAAGTGGACTCCAACTACAAAAACATTGAATATAAAATGCCACTTAAACTTGTGTGTTTATTCTTTCAGGTTACGGTGGCCGCCATCTTGGACGCCATCTTGAAAAACTAAAAACGCTCAAAGATGCCAGCTGGGCGTCATTCATATTCAGATTCTACACTACTTCCCCTACCAAAATCAACAATAACCTGATTTGGGGGTATTTTTGTAGGGTACTCCCCTCTGGCTACTGGACTATATCACAGATGAAGAACACTGATGGGCATTTAAAAATAATTTTAATTACACAACAAAATCACAAACAGGGCGCGCTTACACAAATAAATATATAAAATTCTGAAATAGCCTGTTACACAAACAAACAAAACAACAAGAATTCAACAAGAGATAAATGTGTCCTCTAGCATACACGTATTGTGTCACTGACAGTTGCAACCACAAGATGGTAGAATCTCAATGCATGTTAGAAAATAATTAAACTTTAAAAAAACCTTTTAATTTAATTTTAATTTTCACATGCATAAAAAAATATTGATCTAAGACTCTTAGTTTGTGAGAAATGTAGCCAAACTGTACAGTTTAACACTGAATAAATGCAAAATATGACAGCCTTAACACTGGAAACACAAGACCTACCAAAGGCGGTACACAAACCCTTCATACAAGGAACTGCGAGGTTATTTTCTAACTAATATTGGATACACGTTTTACAGACGTTCACAAAGACTGCATAATTCAGCTTAAAACCCCAACAAGATATATACATATAGAAAATGTTTTTTGTTTTACATTTGTTTTGAAATTTTGCATTAATTACTTGTAAGAAATGATAACACTGTTATATTTCCAATTATATGGACTGTTAACGAGATTGTTTGGCATTTATTTTTTTCTAATATTTATTTTCCTCAGATACGTAAGCAGGTGTATGTTCCCCTACCTACCGTTTGCCCAGCATAACATGCAGGAAAACCAAATCATGAAAAATATATAACATACATGTACGTGATTATTCTTATTTAAAACTATGTATATAATAGTAATTATATATGATTTACAAGTTAATTTGCCCAGAGTAGCTCGTTACTAATACCTAGTTGGTGTTGAGCACGCCGACAGGCCGACTCAACATTCTTTATCCACACTGATACTGGACAAACAGCTAACATTTGTATATCCATTTTGGCACTGGACAAACAGCTAACATTTGTGTATCAACACTGAGACTGGACAAACAACTAACATTTTTGTATTTACACTGATACTGGACAAAGAGCTGACATTTGTCTATCCACATTGATACTGGACAGACAGCTAACATTTGTGTATCCACTCTGGTACTGGACAAACAGCTAATATTTGTGTATCCACACTAATACTGGACAAATAGCTAACATTTGTGTAACCACACCGATACTGGACAAACAGCTAACATTTTTGTATCCACATTGATACTGGACAAACACCTAACATTTGTGTATCCACACTGATACTGGAAAACAGCTAATATTTGTGTATCCACACTAATACTGGACAAATAGCTAACATTTGTGTAACCACACCGATACTGGACAAACAGCTAACATTTGTGTATCCACACTGATACTGGACAAACAGCTAACATTTGTGTATCCACACTGATACTGGACAAACAGCTGACATTTGTGTATCCACTCTGATACTGGACAAACAGCTAACGTTTGTGTATCCACTGTGATATTGGACAAACAGCTAACATTTTTGTATCCACTCTGATACTGGACAAACAGCTAACATTTTTGTATCCACTCTGATACTGGACAAACAGCTAACATTTGTGTATCCACTCTGATACTGGACACACAGCTAACCTTTTTGTATCCACTCTGATACTGGACAAACAGCAAACATTTGTGTATCCACTCTGATACTGGACAAACAGCTAACATTTGTGTATCCACTCTGATACTGGACAAACAGCTAACATTTTTGTATCCACTCTGATACTGGACAAACGGCAAACATTTGTGTATACACTCTGATGCTGGACCAATAGCGAACATTTGTGTATACACTCTGATGCTGGACAAACAGCAGGCATTTGTGTATCCACACTGATACTGGACAAATAGCAGACATTTGTGTATCCACTCTGATACTGGACAAACAGCAAACATTTGTGTATACACTCTGATACTGGACCAATAGCAAACATTTGTGTATCCACTCTGATGCTGGACAAACAGCTAACATTTGTGTATACCCTGTGATACTGGACAAACAGCTGATATTTGTGTATCCACTCTGATACTGGACAAACAGCTAACATTTGTGTATCCACTCTGATACTGGACAAAGAGCTTTCATTTGTGTATCCACACTGATGCTGGACAAACAGCAGGCATTTGTGTATCCACACTGATGCTGGACAAACAGCAGGCATTTGTGTATCCACTCTGATACTGGACAAATAGCAGACATTTGTGTATCCACTCTGATACTGGACAAACAGCTAACATTTGTGTATACACTCTGATACTGGACCAATAGCAAACATTTGTGTATCCACTCTGATACAGGACAAACAGCTAACATTTGTATATTGTTATAGATATACATTTTAAGTTGATAAAATGTAGACATTGACCCTTTAATAATAGTATGAGTATTTGGTATGACGTCATATTTTAAATGACGTCAGAGAAACTTTTACATCTAGTGCATTCTGGAAGTTTCCAGAGGCGTCTGGCAGGTGACAAATGGTATAAAAATACTTTGTGCGTGTTCAAAGACAGGCGAATTTTCTTATTAATGAACAACATAGCCACGTGCTGTTTTACATCTGAGTTCTGTGCAAACGCCTTTTGAACTAGGAGTTGAATCCTCAGTGAGAAAACAGGAGCTTAAAAATATCGTGATTGAGTGTTTAGTGGAGAAAGAAATATTTGATTAAACATTTTTGGATTTGATTGTTGAAAGTGAAAATGTTACAGATTTAAAACTGAAAGAAATGGAGCTAAAGTTTAAAGAAAAAGAATTAGAACTGACATTAGAAAAAGAAATGAAAGAAAAACAATTAGAAAAAGAAATGAAAGAAAAAAAAAATTAGAATTAAGAATACAAAAAGAAAAGAAGGAAGAAAGAGAATTAGAACTGAAATTAGAAAAAAGAAATGCAGCGAGAGTTAAGAATGAAAGATTTAGAACTGGCAAGTAGATCTAGCTCCACTATACAGGTACCTTTCGAGCATAAAGTTGACAGCTTTGATGCAGCAAAAAATATTAGGTTAGTTCTTAAATTTCAAGAAAAAGAAGTTGACAAGTTCTTTATGCATTTTGAGAAAGTGGCTGTTAGTTTGAAATGACCAAAAGATGTTTGGACACTTATGTTACAAAGTGTTTTTATTGGAAAAGCTAGAGAAATATATGCTGCATTAGCTGTTGACCAAAGTGCTGATTATGAAATAGTCAAAGAAGCTATTTTAAAAGGCTATGAATTAGTGCCAGAGGCATATACTAGTAGACAAAAAATTCAGGTCCACAAAAAAGCATTTTGATCAGTCGTATTTAGAATTTGCTAGAGAAAAAGAGCAGCTGTTTGATAGGTGGTTAACATCTAAGAAAATAAAAGAAAATTTTGCTGAGCTTAGAGAACTTATGTTAATTAAGGAGTTCAAACAGTGTGCTCATGTTGATATTAAAACTCACTTAGATGAAAGGAATGTTGACAACCTTAATCAAGCAGCTACTATTGCCGATGATTATGCACTTACGCACAAACTCAGTTTTGTTAAGAAAGGTATGGAAAATACCCGTTTTACCCGAAATAAGTTAGGTCCGAATAAGCCCGCTAACTTTTATGACCCATCTAAGGGTGGTTCTATGTTAGGCTCCATAGTTAGAGTTAAGACTGGTTATAATACATCAAGTATGAATTCTGTGCCCAGCAAAGGGGTACCGCCAGCTATGCCTATGTGTTCCTACTGTAAGAAAAGAGGTCATCTGATGTCAGAATGTTGGGTGTTGAAGAGGAAAGAAGAAAAGAAGTGTCAATCCTCTAATGTATGTACTGCTGTCAGAAGTACTTTAAAGCCTGTTTACTTTAGGAAACCTGAGGTGGAGTTGAAAAGGTCTGAGTCTGAATTTATTAAAAAGGAATTTAAGCCCTTTGTTTCAGAGGGATTCGTGTCACTAAAAGGTGAGAACGCCAACCTGCAACCCATTAAAATATTGCGCGACACTGGAGCATCTCAATCATTATTATTAGAGGGAATTTTACCTTTGTCAGATGAGACTTCAGCTGGTGCAAGTGTGCTTATACAGGGAGTGAAGTTGGGTTTTATACAAGTTCCTTTGCATATTGTGCATCTCAAGTCAGACTTAGTTTGCGGACCTGTGACTGTAGGTATGAGACCTACTCTTCCTATAGAGGGCGTTTCACTGTTGCTGGGAAATGATCTGGCAGGTGATAAAGTTGTCATAAACCCAATAGTTACTGACAAACCATATTTTAAAGATGATGATGAAGAGCAGGAACATTCTGAAATTTTTCCTGCCTGTGCTGTAACAAGAGCACTGACAAAGAAGATCTCTTAAGAAGAGACTGATAAGCAAGAAAAGCTTTTGAATATCTCTGAAGAAGAGATTGTGGATCAAGATGACCACTTAGATATGATCGCCAAGATCTTTGAAGAAAATGAGGTGGAAAGGAAAGAGGAGAAGCTGGATGAGAGAGATTGTGGCCCGGATGTAATAAGCAGGGATAAGCTGGTTGTGGAACAAAAGAAAGATCTGTAATTATTGCTGTTGAGTGAAAAGGCATTATCACCCTATGAAGCTGAGAAAGTTCCAGTTTGCTATTTCATAAAAGACGGTGTGCTAATGAGAAAGTGGAGACCCCCGGATGCTTTGTTTGAAGAAGACTGGAAAGTGGTTCACCAGATAGTTATTCCCTCGGTGTATCGGAAGGAAGTCATAGGTGTAGCTCATGATACTCCTTTAGCTGGTCACACAGGGGTTAACAAAACTTACAATAAAATTTTGAATCATTTTTTTTCTGGCCTAGACTTAGACAAGATGTTGCTAACTATTGTAGATCATGACATACTTGTCAGGTGGTGGGAAAGCCAAATCAGAAAATCCCTAATGCTCCTCTCCAACCAATTCCAGTTTTTGATGAACCATTCACTAAAGTGATTATTGAGTGTGTAGGGCCACTCCCTAAAACAAAAAAATGGAAATGAATACCTCTTAACTATTATGTGTGCATCCACATGGTTCCCTGAAGCAATTCCATTAAGGAATATTAAAGCAATAACCAGTGTGGAAGCTTTAACAAAGTTTTTCACTTTTGTTGGACTTCCAAAAGCAATTCAATCAGATCAAGGATCTACTTTTATGTCCAACTTATTTCAACAAGTTATACATCAGTTAGGGATTAGGCAGTACAAATCTAGTGCTTATCACCCGGAATTCCAAGGGGCTCTTGAACGCTTTCACCAAACCCTTAAAAACATGATTCGGACATACTGTCTTGAGTATAAAAAAGCCCGAGAAGCTGTTCAAGAGTCACTGGGTTTTAGTCCCTTTGAACTGGTGTTTGGTCATACTGTCCGTAGACCTTTAAGACTGTTAAAAGAAAAATGGCTGTGTGAAGAACATGATATCAATCTGTTGGACTATGTTTCAGGTTTTAAACAGAAACTTTTTAAAGCAAATGAATTTGCTAAGACAAACCTGAAGCAAAGTCAGACAAAAATGAAAACATGGTATGACAAAGGTGCTAGAAACAAAGTGTTTAAGCCAGGTGATAAAGTACTGGTATTTTTGCCAATTCCTGGTAATCCTTTACAATCCAGATATTATGGCCCTTGTGAAATTCAATCCAAGGTCAGTGATTTAGATTATGTTGTGAAAACACCTGGACGGAGACATAAAACACAACTTTGTAATATAAACATGTTGAAAGAATATGTTGACAGAAATGAAACAGGTACAGTTAAACCTATTTCCACTTTAGTCTATGCCCAAGGTAGTGATAGTGAGAATTTTGTAAACAATGTTGACATTGATTGTATAGATAATAAGGTGAAGCTAAAGAATTCTGATGTATTTTTACATTTGGATGAAAAACTGTGCCATTTAAACATCAGTGAACAAACTGAATTGAACAATATTATTCACAAGTATGAACATTTATTTCCTGATGTACCAAACAAAACAACTTGGATGTGTCATGATGTGGATGTTGCTGGTGCGAATCCTGTAAAACAGCACCCATACCGTTTAAACCCTGAGAAGGTAGAACATTTGAAAAAAGAGATTGAATACATGCTGAAGAATGACATCATTGAACCAAGCTGCAGTGAATGGAGCTCACCCTGTGTTCTTTTTC
>JAECMU010081446.1:0-10380 GCA_016106625.1 Dracogyra subfuscus
AATTAGCAGTACAGACAGTAAAACAAGAAGAAAAAATGTTTTAAAGACGATATGCAGCAATCTGTACTCAGCGGCCACCTGACTTAAGCCACCACGTTTATCTACTCCCATGTGTGACCGCTTAAGACAGGTTTGACTATATATATATTGATAGGTCTATGCATGTAGATAATAAAATGAGGTTATAGCCTTCTGTATCGAGTAGCTTTCTACCATTTTCACCCTAAAAACTGAATAGTGTACGGAAAAAATTTCGAAGCAAAGTTTGGGAGTAGGGGAAACGTAATTTGGAATAACGTTCCTTAGAATCACGCTATCATAACAATTCACCACTCAAAATGTGTGTTTTGAAGCCCTCTAAAGATAACATATCATAATATGCAAATGAGCCACAAAAGTAGGTCATCAGAGGTAAAAAGGTCACCGATTCTGAGTCAAGCTCAAAAGTTGCGGATTTCAGGTTTGCTTCGTCATCTATTAGCACATTTGCCAAAACCAGGCCTAGAAATGATTAGAAACTGTGACAGAAGGAATTTCCAACCATTTAAAGGTACCCATATTCAGTCATCTAGAAAAATATTGAAACGTAAACAAACGAGCCAAGGTTAATCTTTGCAGAAATTGATACTTTTATGATATCAAATTTACCATCACCATTAACTAACACAACACAAATACACACTCAAAATGTGTATTATGAAGTGCTCGTGGCATCTGGTATCTTTTAAAGAAAATTATTATTGGCATCAGAGGTCAAAAAGTCACTATTCAGGTTTTTTTAATGATTTGATGGTACCAACCAAGCCCATTCTAAAAAAAAAACAAGGATGGAAACGGCAATGAGAAAGTCACAATACACACCCGTGGTTGTGTCCGAGCACCCTAATTAAGTTTTTGTTTTCAGATTGAACAGGTACAGGCTAGTTGAAATCTTGAAATTCCATCAACGTTTTCATTGAAGTAATCTTTATAAAATTATTACTCCCCATTCAAACTATTGTCAATAGTTGGCACTAGCTGTATATTTCACTTTCACCAAATGGAGGTAGAATATAATTATTTGCATTTAGTTCAGTTTCTAAGTATCTGTACAGCTTTGGCCACATATACTTGGTAAATTTGCAGCCCTGTAATACATAGGCAATATATACATTATTGATAAACTATGATCTGCAGTAATAAAATGCATCTTATCTTATTTTATCATATACATCTAGTATTACATCAACATCGACTATTGTAACAATTCTGCAGTATTTGAGGGCCACAGGTTTCAAAAAACACAAAAAGAAATAAAAAAGCATAAGGAGTATTATATCCTGTTAAGCTATGGGAAAAAAGCAGGGACAAGTATGTATCTTTTCCTACGACGTCATTTATACCATTGATGTAATGATATGTAAAGAATTTACCTATACCACAGGCAAACTATATTCTCACATTTGTTGTAAACAAAAGATAGAACTTGGCAGTTGGGACTGCATATATATATATTTGTGTTAACAGTGTGCACATGATAGCTGGTACAGTATTCATAATAACGTTCTGCACGTGAATTAAAAGTGTGATGTCTGATTCCTCATAGTCACATGGTGCATTGAACGAACATTTGCTTGAAGAATATTTCTCGTCATGGCAATCTACGGTGGCAATACTGGTAGTGTGGAGTATTATTTAGATCCTCTTTGTTGGCTGGATCACATAAAATGTCAGTCCAGTTTCATAGAACCTTGTTTTTATTATTAACCTGACATTTCATGAGTATGCTAGCAATGTATTTTTCTTCTTTGTTTTTAACATAAACATAATTAAATGATAATAAGATGAATGATGATACCACAGTACTTCTATTTCGGTATGGGACTATTGACAGGGCCGTTTCCTGTGTTCTCTATCAGATGATCTCGGTATTACCCGAGCCCAGAATACACGAATCCTACAGTGTTTGTCGAGAAATAATTCCCATGTCGGGTCAAACATTCGGGAGGAAACCATAATAGCATCCGATACCTAACTCTTTGCGTTGGTATAGGACACATACATCATGACCAGTAATCATAGCATCTATGGGAGAAAAGCAAAGCACAGGTATTCAAGGATGCAGGCATCCTGGCTATAATGAAATATCTGACCTTGCTGCTCATAAAACATCTTCAGAGGATGTTAACACTAATTTGCTTTGTGTTTCGGAAAAAAATAGATAGCCAGTCTGCTGTGCTTGGAACTCCTACCCTGATGCGACCTTTGTCATTATCCATATGACATTCAACTCTTACAATAAAGCAGACACAGATGGTCCATATCTGCTGCTATTTAAACGCGTTACAGTTATCTTGTTAAAAAGAATATATAAAAATATATGTTTCCGCCGAAACCACCTTAAAATGTTAAATTACATAAAATATATTTTTAATATTTGCCGTTTCGTCAGTCTAAAAAACAATATCCTCAGGAAAATAAAACAAAGTGCTGGATATATAACCAGTAAGGTATAAAATAGAGAATGCGAGCTTGGAAGTTAAAAACACAAAGCTAGGTAATAAGGCTGGAGCTGATCAATAGCTTAAACAATAAAACCAGAAAACAAAGGAGCACAAAAAGTCTTAGTTGTTGAAGCCAGTAGGGCTGTACTCATTGAGGCCATTGTGGTGAACAGTATTCAGTTTATGTATCCAAATGGATTCTGAAAGGTCTAACTTAGCTTGGTTTCTGTTGACTTGCTGCAAAAGAACACAACTGTAATCATGGTGTTGTAAATTGAAGTGAGGAGCCACATGGGGGAGTTTTATCTTTTTAAAACTATATTTGATGTTATGACTGTGACCAGAAAGTCGTTTACTGAATGTTTGAATAGTCTGTATGATAAATACAGGGACCTGAAAATTGTCAATGAAGCAAAGGGAAGATGATAGAAACCATTTCTTTAACACCAGGATGCTCGACTGAGCACCCAAAACAGGTTGCCTACCGAGATGAATTATAGCTCACTAGTGAACAATTACCAAAATGCACCCACTCAGAGGAGGTGTGGGGTTGGACTATTGATAAAGACAGCCTTTCTATTTGTTGCCTATAAGACCTGCAGCAAGTTAAGTTGGTGTCATCCCATTACGGCTGTCACAATTGCAATATGTCTTAATCATTATCAGCGGGCAGCATGGCCCAGTGGTAGAGTGCCCGCCTGATGCGCGGTCGGTCTAGGATCGATCCCCGTCAGCTGACCACTGGTGTTTTTTCTCGACATAACCATATGTCCGACGCCGATATAACCGTAATTAAAATGTGTTGAGTGCGTCGTTAAACAAACCAAAAAAAAAACAAACAAAAAAATAAATAATCATTATCATTATCTACATAATAATGGAAAAGTAGGTACAATCTTTACTTGGGATGTTTGGGTGCTTAATACACGGATTTGCTTTAAATTACACAACCAAGCTTCTATTCGTTTGAGTCTGTTAGTAATAATAGTAAAATAGGTAAAGTGTTTGTTAAAGTGTAATTATTAAATATGGTTTCCGTAGATGTGTTCCAAGCTATTTTGAGTTATTATTTTAATGACTGGCCAAAAACACGATGCTAGCGTGCTGAAAATGTCCAGCATGACCGAATATAGTTGACCTTTTGACCTCTTTAGGCCTGCTTCAGTTACTCAAAATTATTCACAACTGCTTTGTAATAAACATTTTGTGAGACTTTATAGTGTGATTTAAGGTTGATGTTGATGTTAGTACTGATGTATCATAAAAGTATAAATTTCTGCAAAACCTTACCGTGGCTCGTTTATTTTTGTTTCAATATTTTTCTAGATGACTAAACATTGGTGCCTTTAAATTGTTTAAAATTCCTTCTGACACAGTTTCCAGTCATTTCTAGGCCTGATTTTGGAAAATGTCCCAATAGATGACGAGGCAAAGTTGAAATCCGTAAATGTTGAGCCTGACCCAAAATTGGTGACCTTTTGACCTTTGATGACCTACTTTTGTGGTTCTTTTACATACTATGATATGTAATTATTAGAGGGCTTCACAACACACATTCTAAGTGGTAAATTCCTATGATAGGGTAATTCTAAGGAAAGTTATTCCAAATTAGGTTTCCCCTACCCCCAAAATTTGCTTCGGATTTTTTTACGCATACTATTCAGTTTTCAAGGTGAAAATTACAGAAAGCTACTCGATACAGAAGGCTATCAACTCATTTTGTTATCTACATGCATAGACCTACCAAAAAAAACCCTGTGAGCCTTTGTCCCTCTGCGTGGTACCAAATTCTGGTCTGGCCCATGGACTAATATATTCGAGGTTCAGGCATGTCTATCCCTAGCCAAATCTCTGGCTATTGGACATCAAACATTTGAAGATTCTGACCAGCAAGGGATCTTTAATATGCACCTTTCCATAGGCAGAACACTGCATACTACATCCTTAAATCTACCAATTGTGAGCACTAATTCGGACCCACCGGACTCGGTGGCGCAGTGGTTAAGCCATCGAAATACAGGCCGGTAGAGTGCTAATCTGAGATGCCTATGTCGTAGGCTCGAACAACCTCAGTCTTCAATTTGTTTTCTCCCGTTCCAACCAGTGCCCAACGACTGGCAAATCAAAGGAAGTTGTACGTGGTGTCCTGTCTGTAAGAACGTACATATAAGAGATGTAGCGGGTTTCCTCTAAGACTGCGTTTCAAAAATTACTAAATGTTTGACATCCAATAGCCGACCGGTCTCGGTGGCACAATGGACTACAGGCTGGTAGGTACTGGGTTTGGAGCCCAGTCGAGGCATGGGAATTTTAATCCAAAGCAAGGCTCAATGGGTAGGTGTAAACAACTTGCACCGACTAGTGATCCGTAACTGGTTCAACAAAGGCCATGGTTTTTGCTATCCTGCCTGTAGGAAACTTAAATAACAAAATAACAGATACCTTACTGCCTGTCGTAAAAGAATAGCATATGTGGCGACAGCGGGTTTTCTCTAAAACAATAAAACAGTGTCAGAATGACCATATGTTTGACGTCCAATAGCCGATGATAAGATAAAAAAAATCAACGTGCTTTAGTGGCGTCGTTAAATAAAAATAAACTTTTACTTTCCAATAGCCGATGGTTGATAAATTAATGTCATCTAGCAGGGTTTTATAAAAAATAAGCTTTAAAACTTGATGTATCAAAACTGGGTATACCAAAGGCTGTGCTCTGCTGTCTGCGGGATGGTGCTGATAAAAAGCCCTTATTACTAATGGAAAAATGTAGCCGGTTTCCTCTTTAAGACTATACGTAATCATTATCAAATGTTTGATATCCAATCCAATAGCCGACAATTAATAAATCAATGTGCTCTAGTGGTGTCGTTGAAAAAACCCACCATGTCTTAGGGTGTAGGTTGCGACTGGTACAAAAAAACACACCAACCCCTACACTGCTTTAAAAAAACACAAAAAAAACCCAAACAAACAAACAAACAAACAAACAACGACAACAACAACAACAACAACAACAACGACAACGACAACAACAACAACAACAACAACAACAACACCAACAACAACAATAATAATAATACAATGGATCCGCTGTGGGTATTCGATCCTACGTTACCTGAGTATGAAGTCGGCGACGAACGTAAACGGGTTACAGATGAGACTCTTGATGATGTCGCTGAGCGCCAGGGTGAGCAGGAAGACGTTGGTGACGGTCCACATACCACGGTGCGACACGATGATGCAGCAGACGGCGATGTTGCCGCCCACAGCCAGGACGATGATGAGGGTGTACATGAGCACGATGATGATGGTTAGGTAGAGGTCCCTGTGGCCGCCGGAATTCACGAACGTCTGGTTAGTGTCATTGTTTAGCAGCAGAAGTGTTGTCTCTGTGGTAGCGAGATCCATGTTGGGTTTTGAGGTGAAAGGTGTTCTTTTCGGTGTCTAGAATTTGTGTAGATCCGTTTGGAATCGATGTACTACAACACGCGCAAAATAAAATACGTCACTCTAGAATCAATGTCTTTGGGGCGTGTTGAAACCATGTGGTATAAGACTGGTAGGAGTTCCGTCTAGAATCGTTATTCCACAAAATTGCACAACACTCCAGAAACAATGGGTTTTTTGCTTTGTAGAATCCATGTGGTATAACACTCGTAAAAATCCGTCTAGAATCGATGTATCACAATACGTGCAAAACAAAATGCGTCACTCTACAACCAATGTTTTCGAGTGTGTTGAATTCATGTGGTATGAAACTCGTAGGAAATCCGTCTAGAATCGATGTATCACAACACGCGTAGTACGAAATACGTCACTCCAGATTCAATATATTTGGGTGTGTTGAATCCATGTGATATAAGACTCGTAGAAGTTCCGTCAAGAGTAGTTATTCCATAAATTCTCACAATACGAAATACTTCACTCCAGAACCAATGTATTCGGGTGTGCAGAATCCGTATGATATGAGACTCGTATAAGGTTTGTCTAGAATGGACGTATCGTAATACGCGCGATACGAAATAAATCACTCTAAGAGCCAAGCAATGTGTCAGCACAGAACGGGTATATCAAAGAAAGGTGTTTCCAGGTGGTTAGAATCCGCAGAGAGATCCGTTTAGAATCGATGTTCGAGAACACGTACAATACGTTATCCTAGAGCCTCGCGATCTAATAGTATAGAACCAGTGTATCAGAGAAAGATGGTTTCGTGTTTAGAATCCGTGTAGTATAAACACGTAGGAAATCCGCCTACAACAAATATTCCACAATACGCGCAATACGAAATACGTCACTCTGAAATTAGTGTATCATAGAAAGGTGTTTTTGGGAGTCTCGAATCTGTGAAGTATAAGACACGTAGCAGAATCGTCCACAGTCAATATTCCACAATACGTCCGACACGAAATACGTCGGTATAGAACCAGTGCAGCAAAGAAAGGGGTTTTCGGACGTCTAGAGTCCGTGTTGTATAATGCACGTGGGAATTCCGTTTAGAACCGTTGTTTCACAATATGCACAATACGAAATAGGTCACTCTACAACCACGCAATGTGCCAGTATACAACCAGTCTCTAGAATCCGTGTGGTATAATGCATGTAGCAGATTCGTCTAGAATTGTTATTCCACAAAATCGCACAATATGAAGTACGTCACTCATTTTCTCTCGTTATACATATTGATATACTTTGCATCTATCCTGATGTCTATGTACCTATATGCATATATTTTAATTTCAGTTTTCTTTTGTCATGCATACGATACATGGCCTTTGTTAAATAAGTCTTATTTAAAATAATGTTACCATGAAACAGTGAACTTATTGATATATTACCAGGTCTATGTACACCTTTTTTTCTTTTTTCTGTTAAGCTAATTTCCGCTGCTTTGTAGGTGATTCATTAACCCGTATTGTGTTTTCTCGTTGATCAATATTCTATTGATGTAGACACTCCATTAACCGAATCATAATATAATATTAATCACCGTGAGTGCAGTATCCAAACACGAATCAAACTTGGAGGATATTCAGCAAGAAAGGAAACTTTATGTGCTGTTGCATCTGTGACCAACATCAGCTGAAAATCATTCAGAACAAGAATAGCATTATCCACTGAAGTGACTTGCGTTCAGGGTAAGAAAACAACGCTAACGTTTACAAACAGTATGCCTTGTTCCCGGTGTGGTTGTTCGGTTTAGCATGAGGTATAAAAACAAGACTTGTTTTGAGGTTCTTGCTCTGTATAGCCGAACGTCGAACTGTTCTTGGAGGTATCACAAAACACGGCAATTCAACTTATAATCAGTATATTAATATACATGAAACATGTCATGGTTTTATCCATAAATCCTGTAATACGTTAGTCTAATATTTCAATCTTAATATCACTCCGGAATCGGTGTATCCGATTTGCGTAATGCGTCATTCCTGAACTTGTCCGTCTTAATATGCATAACACGGTCAGAAGATTTCGGGCGGTTTTCTTCTTCTTTCGTCTCTCCTTATTTTTATATTAATCAATGAAGACTTTTCCCAAAATCTCCTTTACAAAAAATATACCTAATTATTTTCGACAGACAGTATCCATATATTAGCCTACAAGCCAAATCCACGTGGAGTTTGAAACAATCTTATTCTCCAGAGAACGATGAGATCTACAAAGGAACATCAAACGGCACATTGAATTATTGGCCCAATTATCGCGTATTTGCTTTGATTGAAAACGATAAAAGGTCCATACCAAAACAGCCGTTTGCCGTCAGTTCATTTAATCAGTGATGACTTAAGGGAATTGCCCGAACACTTCTGACGTTCGACGATTCGTTCGTATTTTAGACAGGTGCGCACTGAGATGAACGCACAAATAAACTAGGTGCTCCAGATCTAAAAGTTAAGACGCGAATAACGATGTGCATACTCGGGGTCCAGATAGAAATAATGAAATGCTCTTCCACGAATTATAACTGATTTAGTCCAAGACAAGACTAATAAGATGGCCTGTTACATCAGACTAGGAACGTGAACAGTCTGATGCAGGTGTAATGTCAGACAGAAATAATGATAGGTGTTTAGGTTCGGACGCAAAGAAAGAATTTGTTTATCAGGTTAAGACACCAATAATGAGATGCTACAATGTGTAAACACCTAAAATGTGTTACTAGATCACAGCACCAATAATAAGGTGTTACTGGGTTAAAACACCTACAATAAGGTGTTACTAGGTTAAACACCAATACTAAGGTGTTACTAGGTTAAAACACCAACAATAAGGTGTTACTAGGTTAAAACACCAATATTAAGGTGTTACTAGGTTAAAACACCAACAATAAGATTTTATCAGCTTAAGACACAAACAAAATAAGATCTTGTCAGGTTAAAACACAAATAATAAGGTGATATCAGTTTAAGCCGGCGATAATAATGTCATATTAGGTTCAGCCACCAATAATACGGTGATATCAGATTAAAACACCAATGTTATGGTGATATCAGGTTATGACACCAATAACGAGTTGATATCAAAGTATGACACCAATAATGAGGCAATATCAGGTTACGATACAAAACAGCAGGTGCGTGGTGAGACCAAGAAGTAAATAATCAAGTGTTTTGTTTTAGGTCAACACACGAATTGCGACTTGCACCGGCTTTTACATCCATAGATGAGTATTCGGGTGCTGTCAAGTCGAGACACAAGGAACTACCCGTTATTCCTGGCCAACAAACGAATTGTTATTTGCACCGCCTTATAAGACCACAGATGAGTATTCGAGTGCTGTCAAGTCCAGACACTAAAGAACTAGCTGATATTTCTTGGCCAACAGAACAATAGAGAGATCTTCTATCGAGCTTAGGCCAAAGCGCAAGTATCCGTCAGCTTTTATCGGATGAAGATACGAAGCACTAGATGTTGTCAAGTCAAGACACAAATAATCTGGTGTTACTCTATACGTGAATTGTCAGGTTCTGTCCACGAAACAAACACGCAATGTCCAAGAACTCTTTTATTTGAAGACACAAACAGTGTTCCATCTCCTGAAGACAGTCGGGATCGCTCTCAGTCACGCATGTGTCTAGCCAACGCAATCCTCAGGGGAACCCGACCCTGCAAAATACATTTAGAAAACGCTCAGTATTTTGTATTACAATAAAATAATCCTTATTAGCTTCTCCATCAATTATCTCTCTGGACTGGGAAGAGGATAATACTTACCTTTCATCATAATGAATGAATGAATGGTTAACGACAACCCAGCACGTAGACACATAACGGTTATTGGGTGATGTTCCCAATTAATATACCATCGACGAAGTACAATACAGTTCATTTTATATTAACGTGATGTTGGTGCTTATATCCAGTTAATGTTCAAACACAATGAACTTTGCACCTTTTCGCTCCTTAAATACGTTTTGAAATAACTAGTTAGTTGTACAATGTTATACACCTATCATCCACCCGAGCAGTATTCCCTGTATACATGTAAATCAATATGTGATATATGTATGTATTCATGTATATACTCGATTGATTTTAAACATCAATTGTCTTTGTTTAAACGGGATTCAAGTGAAACAGAGACAATTGGCCGGAATACATAGGGTGCTCGATTAGACAGATTTCTCCCAATCTATTGGCACTGGACTAGTCTCGATTTAGTGCTTCACAACTGGTCAAAGGCCGTGGTGTGTGCTTTACTCTGTGTGGAAAAGTGCATATAAAAGATCCCTTGCTGCATTAGGAAAAACGTAGCGGGTTTCCTCTGATGATTACGTGTCAGAATTACCAGATGTTGACATCCAATAGCAGATGATTAAATAATCAAACTAACAAACTAACAAACAAACAAAAACCGTATGCGTATACGTACGTTAGTAATAATATATATACAAAT